>CM032896.1:20593318-20630818 GCA_019176425.1 Megalops atlanticus
CATGTTCATGTGTGTCACCGTCTGATCCAAAACAAGTTTGTAAACTGCCCGGGGCCAGCTGGGTTGGCAGTCAGTGATGTGGTGACTACCTGCTGACTCAGAGATCTTCCTGGGTTTTGGAACATTTCCGTTAGTGACCCAAGAGACAGGACATGTTTTTTTCTGGCAGCACCTGGATTGGACCCCATCATGGAACCAATCATGAACCAACAATCATTCCCAGGTGTATTAAGGACAAACCTATATTTGCAATGGGTACATTTCTGTTTCTGTCCATCATGTTGCCCCTTATTAATACCAATGTAATAAGTATTACTACTGCTTCTGTTGCTGCTATTGCAACTACTAACACCTCTGCTTCAACTCTTTCAATGTAATGTGGTCTGAGAATGAAAAGCTGCTACTATTAATGGTGTCACTGGTGAAGAGATGCTCTGGCAAAGGGCCTTGTGATCTATATATAAAACACTCATAGTATCTACTCTAAGCAAGAGAATAAAGGTCGGCTCCTTGACGAAACTAGACGCCCCGCTGGTTTTCATTACCGTTTACTCGTCGCTTCCTCCTGGCGCGACGACAGCGCAGTCTTTTCTAAATGGTGCGTGAAGATAAGGACGCGAACAGCGCGCCCGTCCCCTCGCCAATCTGCCGTCTTCCAGAGACGTCCTCAGCTCCCGCCGCTCGGGCGCACGGGAGGACCCAGCACAAACCGAGCAAGATTCAATCTGTTCCACTTAGACACGGTCTCCGAGGCCGTTTTTTTTTAACTTTGCACCTCGCGCACCGGGTGTCCCAGCGTTGTACTGCGACGCTAAAATATGCCTACCGCGCGAGAAAACAGTTGGCAAACTGGCGGGGGTTCGATCGCGTCTATCAAGCCCTGGGATTGCTATTCTCACGCATCACTCTTTCCCGTTTCTCTGTCACAGTCTGCAGAGGCTTTAGCCTATATCTCCAGATTGAGTTTCCCACTGGCTGCATTCGTGAGACTGTAGTAATGTGCTTTCAAGCGAATACGTGAATGTGATTGCTAGTATTTTCATGCAAAATGCAGAGTACCTTGAAACCAGTTTTCTCTCCTCGCCCATAAAGGCAAATTCGGAGAGATGAAATGCATGAATGATATATTTAAAATATTGTGTTCAATTCTGTACTCTAGATAACTCACATTCACGCCCCATGGGACCTCCAAACAAAAATAAAAAACCCTATCATGATCTCAAGACTCCATAGCTCATGATGAACCAATGTTGTCTTGGAAACAGGATGTTATTTCAGAGGACAACAATGATAAGAGGTAGTTATTTCTGTCATGGAGCAAAACACAAAAGTTCCTGATTTCTCGGTTAATCCATCAAGAGATGCATTTGAATTTTAATGTACAGGTTCTTTGCGAAATAGGTAGTTTGAACAAGGTATCTGATTTGCATAACAACAGCACAGTCTTCAGGAAACCAATGTTCAGGGCTGCAAATGGAATTTGAGAGTGGCAGGTTCCCTAGTTGTCATTGGGGCCGCCTCCTTTGTGCGAATGCCATAGTGAGGAGCCTGGTGAAAGGTCAATTTGATGCAAACCAAATTTAAGCTTGCTAATTGCTGGGATTTAAAGTAAACCCAGACAGTTTAGCCTCAGGTATATGTTTGAGGGGGTGATCGGGACATCTTTCCTGCTGCCAACTGCGGGGTGTGGAAATTAATTATGGAACGATTCAGTCTCCCACATTAAATCATTTGTGCCTGGAGGAGTGTATTAGTGAGTAAAGCCCTTGCAGATCAAGTAGCCAATTTAAGTAAATGCCCAGTTTGAGAAACACAGCACAGAATTGGTAGAACTACATCACTGGAATTAAGTTGTCAGGCCCATTACAGCGCTATTCAGGGTCTTCTGGGAAGTGTGGGACACTCAGATATGTAGTGCACATTCCCAGTCCCCTGTGAAAAGGGATTATTCCTTCTCCATGTGCATAAGTGAAGCTTGTCAAGTAATACGACTCTCTGGAGTCGGGTTTCCCTTGAGCCCAGCAGAAACCAGCATCCCATTAAAACTTTCCCATTAACCATTTTGGCTCTTTCCTCGAATTACTTATTTCCATGGGTAAAAGATAAACTTCCTGTCAAGAATTTGCCCATGATATGTGTCTTACAAATGCATAAAACTTTTGATTTGATCTAAGCCACTGACTAAATATAAATACCTGCCAGCCCCTTTAGAGAGAGCTGCCTGTATCTCACGGCTGTCAAACTTGTGCGCATTCGTCATGAACACTATCGACATCAGATCTTTATCGGTCACATACACTCATAAGACACACACATATGTGTGTGTATGTGTATATAATATGCTCTGTTTCAAGCAGTTCAAGTAGGTACGGGCTACTGATAAGTTTAAACACACTTACATTGGCATAAGTTCTTTTAAGGCAGTTTTCTATTCTCTATTCACTAGTTACACAGCATTTTTGCCCATTTCACCGTGACAAGACAGGGCAAACTGCTCCACAGGTGGAAGTCTGTAGGACCAACACTGCTAAAAGTTATGTTTTTCTAAATGTCAAGCATTTAGAGGTCCCTGCTGGAGGACTTCCAGTGATAACCAGTAAACGGGCAGTGCTTTGAGAAGTCTCATGTGTTTGTGTGCATTCTGTATCTTAATATTTCTTCGTGCTTCAAAGCAGTAGTGACAATCAAAGCAGGGACATGCTCTGACTTTGTTACCTGACAAATCTGTAGTTGCATGTACCTACCTAACTAGTCAAGCAAATTGCTGAAATGTCACATTTGACATTATGGATGGTCCATTTGCTGTGATTTTACCATGGCTGGTCCATTGGCTGTTTTTGGCCAGAGCTCCTGTGTTCCTTGCAAATATACCCATATGCCCCCAAATCACAGGGAAAAAAGCATATTAAGAACAAGCAAACCATATTGGAATTGCAGGTAGGTTTTGGTGTCAATATCTGTACACAGGTGGAAGATACACAAAGTTGTGTTCACCAGTTCAAGCCAGTCCATAACATCACTCAGTTAATCCCTTGTCAGTGCCATGTGGCTCATTTCCTGTTGAATTCCTTCACAAGGGTTTTGCAAGTGACCACAAAAACATGCTATCCAACAGGGACCACGGTGTGGAAAAGTTTCAACAACCAAGCTTGGCTGGATTCCACCTAGGAGAGACAAACAAGACAGACATGTCATATATATCTTAAAGGTGCTTCAGGGGGGCTATAGCACTCCATGTGTTGTTATTGAAATGTCTGAATGCACAAGACATGGAAAAGTTTTAGTTTCATGACATCACCTACTCAATGCATTGTTTTTACATGGCTATTACCTCAAGTCAGTCCTGAGCAGTGTGGCTGTTCTTCAGTTGCCTTTGTTTTCTCATGGTCAGCGGTTTATAGGCCACCGCAGGGATGTGCTGTCTGAGATCGTCCACTCTGAAAATTGACTGTGCGCCCAAGCAAAAACCAAATAACCCAAACTGGTGAGAAGCTACAGGACAAGACAAATATTTTGGGTGTTCAATGGCAGTTACCATTCCGCAAGCCATATGTCTCAGCCATATATCACCAGTGTTTTCCTCAGGAGGTCAAGGGGCACCACTAACTTAGTGGGATTATTTCCCAGTCGGTGGGCTTGTTTCCTCTTTCGGTTATGTTTGTGCCAAGGACAGTCTCAAAAGCCCATGTCTTCCAAATTCTGAAGGGAAAGGAACATTTTCGTTCATGGGAACAAACCGTGGATTTATGGGTTTGGTCAATATTGATGGCTTTATCATTTCTGAGCGGCCTGTTATCATAAAGAGCATCTTATTGCATTGAATCGGAGCAATGGCCCTGAGAAACAGTTGCTTCATTTGTTGCTATTTAACTGTCCGTGACAATGGTAATCCCTCTTATGTAACATGTTGGCTGTGACGCAAGGTATCAATGTTGAGATTAAACTGAGATGCTACCCTGCAGATTTGCTGATGTGTGTGATCTGTGTGTGTGTGTTTATTGGGGGATATAGAAAATGAGATGTGATGTGCCTATCCAAATGATACACAGGCCTTTCACCTATGCAAACAGAATTCAACTGCATAGCCACTCACACTCAGAATTCGGATAATGGAGACTCTTGTGAACCCTGAGTGAATTGGAAGATTTGAATTCTTGACCAATTCTGTCTAAAACAAATTTCAGGCAAGTTGTACTGTAGTCCACACTCCTCCTCCTGGTGGGTTACTGTAGTTCATGTTCTTCATGGTAGGTGGTGAGTTGCATTTGAGATGCTCCAAAAATCCCTTGGAAAGAAAAGGTATGGCTGCAGAATGCACACCCAAGGTTCACTGTCCCCACTACCCATAGGTAGCTGTCAGTACTCCTGCCTGCTAGCCGTTGTGTTTTTGTTTTTTTTTTTCTCTGTCCATGTGCTTTTGTTTTTCTGTGTTCCAGCCCTGCCCCGCTCCCCGCCCGGTCTCCACCCGCCTGTTTCCCTCATTGCCTTCACCTGCCTGCCTGCGCACCTGTTTCCCATTCCCGTTATCAGCCCTGCCCTATATCTTCCCTGTGCATCCCTGTTCTGTTGCCAGTTCGTCTCGGTTGCTTCTGCCCGTTTCGTTCCCGCGTTTGTTTTGTGCTTGATTTATTGCTTTTCCCGTTTTTGACCTGCCTGTTTTTTCGACCTGTTTTTGCCTGCCGTTTCTGCCCTGTTTGCCTGTACCTCTGCCTGCCCGGTGTCTGACCCTGCCTGCTCCGTTACCCGCTTTTTGGATTTAGCCCTTCGGACTGCCTTTCTGGTTTCTGACCCCTGCCTGGTTTTTTACGGTGACGATTTCTGCCTGTCGGACTTGTACATATCTGCCGGCATTCGTTGGTCTGCGACTGAGTCCCTGCCCGAGCCCTGTCAGGTAGCTATGAAGTTAAGCTTTGTGCTATGAAAGTTTTGAAACTAAAGTAACTTTGCTCATATGTTGGGACTATTTTGACACTATTAAGCAATGCATGAAACGCGCTGGCCTTGGCACCTCAGTCCTCATCTCCTTCTACAGGTGTGTAGTGGAGAGCATCCTCACTTCCTGCATCACTGTGTGGTACGGTAACTGCTCTGCTGCAGACAGACAGGCACTGCAGCGGGTGGTAAAGACTGCACAGAGGATCATTGGGAAAAAGGCCTCCTGCATCATGAGGGACTCTACCCACCCTACTAACGGACTGTTTGCCCCCCTCCCTTCAGGCAGGAGGCTACGCAGCATCAAGGCCAGAACCACCAGGCTGAGGAATAGCTTCTTCCTGGATGCTGTGAGACTGACAAATTCTGCATCTCACTGAACAATTGCTGGTATTATTATTACACATCACATCAGGGCATTATTACTCCATATCAGGGCATTGCTGCAATTTGTGACTGATAAATTCTGCATTTTAAGACTGAAATTTCACTGAACAATTGCTGCTCCTCATCAAACAATTTGCTGCTATGACCATTACTGTCAGTTTATCTTTTAGATTTTTAAAGTCTTATTCCTTTCCTCACACTCTGCTCACTTTATACTCATATTTATATATTTATTTACTTATTTTTATTTTTAATGCTGTTTTATTGTGTGCTTCTTCTTGATTGTATTATTATTATTGCTTCTTCTTGATTTTATTTTTATTATTGCTATTACCGAACCGGGACCTGAGTACCTCATTTCATTCCCTGTCAGGTACAACATGTCCTGGAATGACAAACATCTCTTGTCCTTATCCTTATATACAGATATTTAAAATGGCACACTAACTATTTACAGCTCCTTACATCCAGGGCCAACTACAATCTCCCCCTTCCTTGAATATGAATTTTGCTGACATCACTGAGTGGCCACTTGAGTAGGTGAATGGTTGGGGGAAGGGCGAGGGGAGGGTTAAAACTTTTATTCATGTCACAGAATGGCAATCTAAAACAAAACTGTTTGAGCAGATGACCAGAACTCTGTAAGTTTGTGCATTTAGTTGCTGGTTGGTTGCACTGTTCAAGGAAAAAAAATCAAACTAAGCTATCAGTAGCTAAAAATCATTTACTTGCAAAAAAAAAAAAAAAAAACTCTTTAACAGCTAAGTCGTCATTGCTAAGTTAGCCATAAGTGTACCATACTAGATAGCTACACAGATAGCTGTATACAGTATAGCCTTATAGACAGTTACTTATAATGGTAAGATGGCTACCAATAATAGCTGGCAAATTTGTGCTCTCTGTAGCTAGCTCATATAGCCTAGCCATGTACTTTCATGGGACATTAGGATATGACTCATTTTAATGGGTGGTGTGTTCCTGGCAAAGGGAGTGTAGAGGGTAGACTGGGGCTTGTTCTGTGGGGCCGTGATGTGACGTAGCAGGCTCAAGCTTGCCCACAGGCACGAGAAAATGTGTGCCTGAATCACGGTCTGGCTGTGATTCCTCCATTCCTAGGTTTTGGCAGCAACATTTGTCAACATAATAAGCAACTGGCTTTAAGTGAGCTGATGGGATCACACAGAGCGGGTCTCTGATAAGCAAAACAGCAGGAAGGGGATAAAACTGGCAGGGAACAGGTAGCACCAAAGCAGTGTGAAATGAAGCAAATTTCCCCCACCTTTTCTGGCACCCAGGTGAGACATCACCAGACCCACGATCCCCATCTGCCAATGAAACGTGAGAGGCAAAGGCCCTCTGCTTTCCCCTCCTTTCGATATCTTGTGATATGCTATTTAAGGCTGCAGAGTATTACCGAAAATGACCCGTTTCTCAACACTATTATCTTTAAAGAGCGCCCATATGAGGTCGGTTCTTGAGGAACGTGTGACCTCATAAATCAGGTTTGAGGATGTACATCCTGGTTTCGGGTCACTTGGCAAACTCGACCAACGGGGGCCGGTGCCGGCTGACGTCACGGAAACTGTATGCTCTCTCTGCAAGCAAAAACTATCTGGGAGTCATCAGAGTGATATTGCTCACCCTCACACCAGGCAGATGGACAGATATGGTCAGAGACAGACAGATGTCTGTGATTCTACAAATCAGTGGGAGAGAGAGAGAGAGAGAGAGAGAGAGATGAATACCAATTAGAAAATTCATATTTTTTCCATTCAGAACTCTGCGCAGGAGAGACCTTAGACCTGTCCTCAGTTTCAAATGCCTCAGTAATGTTTGCGCCAGAACACTCAACACACATAATCTGAAGTGGGGAGGGAGGGTATTGTTGAGCCAATTAAATCAGATAATTATTAGATGGTCAAATTGAAAAGGATTGATTTGGAATTTAGCCACTGGGAAACCCTCTACTCTTTGCAAGAAGGGTCATAGAGTCTTTAATGACCGCAGAGAGTCTCTAATGCCTCATCCTTGCTACACTGTAGTGTACACACATACCCATGACCTTCCCAACGTACCCCAGAACTGAAAAAGCAGTGGGAGTATTGTCTGATAAAGCTGTGCTGGATTTTCTTGATGCCAGGGTGGGTTTTCTTACACTACTGTCATATAAAGACACACAACCCCCAATGTTTTTAACAGCATTAGGCCCCACCGGACCCTGGAGCCTATATGATGTGCCCCACATCCACAGGAAGAGTCTTAGGACCCTGCAGGATGCGGCACATGCCAGGAAGGCCTGTGTGTTGGACGAAAGCCTCATGCATGGCCTCTCACCCCCTTCAAGCCTCTCCTCATACATGCAACATGCATGAGACGTCAAAATAATGGAGGACTTCCCTTCAATTCCCTGCCCCCCGGACCACAGCCTCACCACAAACAGCACAGATATCCTGCTGTCCTGACCGGAATTTTGTTCACCTATATAAAGACACCCCCTACGTAAATCTAAAACATTCAAAATATGATTCTGTTAAAGGAACTAATATTTCCACTAAAAACACCCTCATAAACAAACGTGTCAAAAAATAACAGCAACATGAATAAAATTGTATGTTTTATTCTGGTTCCATCTGACACAAAGAACTGTACTGTAGACTCATGTAGGTGGTAAAATAGATATTTAAACATATGTGCCTGTAAAATAAGTAGGAACAGGCACTAAACAATATTTTGCACAGGGCAGTGGTGCAAGGCAGGGCTGAAGTCTGAATCCAGCACTTTTCAATATCTGCATAAATAAGTTAGTGCAGCTGTTGGAGCAGTCTGCAGTCCCACGCTTCAGTGTGCATGACACCGAGGTCAAATTAGTACCCTATGGTGATGACCTGATTCTTTTACCTCCCATGGAGCAAATGCTAGGTTAGAGCATAGGTCTGCTACAATAGTACTGCAAGAGCAGGGTCCTGGCAGTAAACTGAAAGAAACAACAACAGTGCTAAAAAAGCCTCCAAGTCAGGAAAACAGATACAACTAGACCACATCCTTTTATTTACACCACATCCTTTACCACATCATTATTGTGAGCAATATTTTTTTTGGATTTACATAAGCTGCATGGGAACATACAGACATATGTTCAAAAGGGGAAAAATAGTGACAACCAGTGACATACATATACACATACAATTACACAATTATAATTACACACAGACACACATAATACTCCAGCACACAGGTATATAAAGAGAGCAGTTCCCCATCTTAATAATGTTTGTTCATGAGGTGATGGTTTTAGACTTTGCACCAGACAGTTCAGAATAAGTTCTTTCGAATGTTCCTATGATCTACAAATGGATAAAAAAAACAGTAACTGCAAATTCACTTCATCCTTTTAAAAGAAACAGGCAGAGTAAGAAAAAACTAAATCCTCAGTGAAACCAGAAAACATATTTTCAACTTCCGTCCTAAAGCTATAGATGACTGGGCAGCCCCCCAGAAACATATGCAGGGTAGTGCCTCCACTATTTTGTTTACAGACCATACACAAGGGGTCTGCGGTAAATTTCAATTTTTTTTCCAGCAGAATTGAATGAGAGTAAGATTTGGGATTTGCACAGGGAATTCAATTGTGTTACACAGGATACGAGTCCAACAAAAATCCTGCATGCAAAATTGTACAGAAATACCTCAAATGTACATTGAATAACTCTAGATGATACATGCAGACCACTTTCCATTGGTGCAAACCATTCTAAATGTATATAAAATCAAATCCCCATGCTGTAGTTTAAGCCTTCAAAATGAAGCCTCAAAAAGTCTCAATAGTCAACTGGTGTTGAACTGGTGATGCTTACTAACCTTATAACTAATTTTCTAATAATAACTAATATTTATCCTGCTCAGACCAATTCTGTTTACAAACAACAAATATGAATGAACCAAATAATAAAATGTATCTTTATGAGGGAACTTGTGCTTTGTTTTGTAATATGTTTGATAGTACAACAGGACGTGCAGACCAGCAAAGCTTATCTGTCCAATCACCTCCTGTGATGTGATCTCACTCTACATCCCTTTTCTGTAAAATGCAACACACATTAATTTGTCATTCAGTGAATCAACATACACTGACATTCTCAGAAAGCGTCCTTGAAGGCCTTTTTTGGTATACGACATGCACAGAATGTTTGGTATCTTAAATCTATGGTAGAGAGCGCGAGAGCGAGTGAGAGGGAGAGAGAGTGAGAGTGAGAGTGATAATGCAGGGGTATATCCTTCAAGATAAATGTGTTACTTACTGTGGCTTCAAAGGGAGAAAAATTAGATAAACCCATGGCAAAAAGCTAATGTTGCCTTCCAGCTAGCAAGGTAATTCTTCTGATACTAACTTCCAGACCATGTTATTACAGCTATTTGTTAGAAATCTCAATTTCTCTCTAAAGCTTGTTTGTGTTGTTCTGAATAAACAACATCGTATGGTAAAAATTCAAACAAATAAGTATTGAACAATTGTCAGCTTTCATATTGATTCCTGTCAAACACATTCAGTGCTGCTTGTGTGTTCATTTTCAAAGTATGTTAACTGTTGTTTTAAAGATCCAAATCAGTCTGTGGAGATCTGTTTTAGGTGAACTTTTTTTACATTGTTACTATGTGATACCATGCAGAGGCAAACATTTAACAGAGAAATATCAAGTTCTCTTTGAAAGGGATCTATTTTGTGAGGACATTCTGGAGAGCTCTGTGGAATGGTTTACACTGGGTTTGTTGGACCCTGGTTCATGTCTTGCAGAACCCCTTTTCTGGGTAAACACTAAGCAGGATGCATTAGTCTCTCCTCCCAGCCCTGACCCTTTTCAAACGCCAGTGAGGCACTCAGTGAAGGGGGAGATATAGGAACCCAGAGCTCCCCCTTCCCAAAAACTGCTGTTGAAGCAGTGGGGTTGGGATTTGCTTTGAAGACCAGACCCCTTACCCCCTAGTCTTACAGCCCTATCCAGTGGTCCTGTTGTAGTAATTACATTAATGCCATCTTCTGCATGTAAAGCTATAATTTTTCATTCATTCCATCATTCATTACAAGGACCATGTACATTGAACACATCTCATGTATTTTGCTACAGCTGAGCAATGGCTAGTTTTCTTCTGCTGTATTTACACCCTGGGCAAGTCATAATGGACATGATACAACACAACGTAATTACACTACAAGTTCAATTAAACAAATTACATGGCAATAACAGATATAAAAAGTGGATACATGTTTCTTTTGCCAGAACAACAACAACTGAATGATCTGACAATCAAAACTGGATGCAACCAGTAGGGTGTTGGTTTTAATTTCGGAGCACTTGTCTCCACCTTTCTCATGCGCTGTCTCTGCACCCTATAGTGTGGCTCAGGCCCAGCTGAGTCAACACGGGGCTTACGGGACAGTGGAGCCAAACACAACCGTCTCTTCCTCGACCTGGTGACTTGCGCCATGCCAGCATGTTTGGACAATTTTACGGTTGTGTAACAAACAAATCGCTTCCTCTTGACAGATGTGTTTAAGATAATATACTTAAGAGGGCCGGGGTTTATTTTTTGCTGTTTCCAATAGACTGACAAATAAACAGTCCTCTTTGGGGGTCAATGCTAGCTTTGTGACTGGGTCCAAGTTATATTTCTAAAAGCAAATATAAACCGCAGACCTTTTAGTCTGTGGGGATCTCAGTTACAAATATTAAATATTAGCTTATTATTAAATTATCAATTTGACAATGCCATGTTTCAATAGGCATAACAGTAGCTCTGCTCACTGCATGTATCTGTCATTCTAAACTGGGCTTATAATGTTGTCTCTTTCATGGTCTTTTTGTCAATAACCCTTCAATGAATTTTCTGTTTTTTTTTCTCAGTGGTCCTATGGTAACCTTTGTACCTCAGGAGATATTACAAAAATATACAAATTTGTTATGTTATGTTAGGCATTTGAGGTTCTCTCAAGAATTCAATCCATGTCTTGTTTTTTTGGCCATATTCTTTAACCTTTAACTGTTGCTGCTAAACCTGAATTAGCACTAGTACTGTGGGAACCCAATATTTTAGCCCTCAGCTTTATTCAAAACTTGAACTTTCTACATGTTCTTTATTTTTCTTAAAAGGTAATTGAAGGGGGCTCAGTCACTTGTGGTGTTCTGAGTACAGGCTGTCTCCCACAAACTGGTTCCCACAAGCTGAAATTTTCCACCACTGTGGGCTGCCAGTCACTGCCAGCCCATGACATGGCCAGGATCAAACTGTAGAACTCAGTTTGCTAGCAAGGCAGGTGCCTAAGCCACTGCTCAGGAGCCATGAGCCTAATGTACTAATGATGATTATCAAATGTTGTTGGTTAGAAATACGGTCACCCAAATGCCAGCTGCATGAGTCAGGGCCTGCGGTAACTGGCTGCTCTTTAAGCGGACTACTGGAAATGTAATTCACACATTTGTGGGGAACCTTTACTTTCCTCTGAATCAAAGGCAGGGAGATAATTCAGTTCTCAAGGTATTTGACATTTTCTGATCGTGTATTTAACAGTAATATTTTACACTGTGGGTTTAAGTCAGATTGATTTTTTTACTGACTTTTAAAAGGACAAACAGAATAGTGGAAAATGTAAACCTGGAGTCTTTGTTTCAAGCCCTTTGTTCCAGATCATACAGCTCTGTAACAAGTGTCTGTAGTTTCTGTCCTTCACTGATCTTGGATCAAGCTTTTTCACTGTATGGTTGGGATTATGACTTCAGATGGGAAAGATGATGTTATATCTGCTGTCAAGGGCAGAGAGTGCTCTAAGCCCTGTAAGAATCAACCATCAGGTGTATTAGATACATCTAACCAATTGATTTCAATTTCATTGCTTCTTTCTCTTCTTTACAAAGCATACTATTTAGATTTTATTTGATCCAGGCTGTTAAATGATACAAATAATTTCAAGTATTGTTGTAGCACAGATTAGACCGTGCTGAGGTAAACTATCCATGCTGTAACTACCACCGAGAATACAGAGGACATTTTCAATTTTCAGAGTAGAATATATTTACATTTCATTTTATGACCTCGCTTTGATTGTCTCTGCAATACAAAATACAGTTACGTAAGGACCCCCATCGATCTAACAATCTCCAGCAGCACTGTTTCTTTTGTTTATGCAGCCAGTATGAAAACGGCCTAAAATATGGGCCAGGAGAGTATTATCCACTACTAGCCTCTAATGACATTCAAGCTCACTATCGTGTACAAGGCTGACTTCTACAGTTGCAGGGAGATTATAGCCAATGCATTTTTAGTTTGTTCTATCATGTTAAACGTTGAGGTACTGGCAGTGATTTGGAGTTAATTTCTACACATCTTGGTAATGTTGTCAGTAATAACTAGTTCGCTGTTTAGATTCTATATGGCTTTAGCTGTCACTTATTTCATTTAGCTAATTAAATTGGTTCATGTTTATATATGTCATGAAACTCTCATTCTGTGCTAGTTCCAGCAAACAAAATGACAGAGGAGCCTTCTTTTAAATCTAGCTACTACGTTATTTAACTTGGCAGCTGGGATAGAGCAGAATGTCATCTGCGAGGACGCTGCCAAGATTTATTTTGCATCGGAAGTCATTTTGCATCCAAAAAGTGGTGCAAGTCGTCCCAATGGTTTTAATTCATCACCTTGTATTATAGTTACAGATTTACAGTACATGGACACATCAGACAGTAAAGAAATTTTACCCATTTTTGGGAGGTAAAGGCCTGGCTCTTTTTACATTTTTGTCTGCCAACAAAATTGTTGAGTGAATGCGCATCCCCACAGTAAGCTGTGTGTGCATACCGGATAAACTTAGCCGTGTCTGAGAACACCACTGAGTGCCTGGAATTGGGAAAAGTCCCCAAATAAAAAAAACCCTCCCCCAGATCTAATGGTGACCTTGGTATAAATATCTGTCTGGTTACGGCCTTGCCTGGAGCCAGAATCCGTTTGCGTTTCCCTGTCCTCAACCTTTGGAGTGCACATTCCGATGAGAAGCTGGCCCGCTGGTCCCCTTGCGCTCTGCTCCAGGGACTTTGCTAATAAGCAGAGGTGTCGCGCTTGGCTGGGCACTGGCTCACACCGGCCTATAACTCAACACTAGTGCATGCCCCCTGATAACAGCCAGCGTGGGCACGTAGCTCTCGGTTACAATGAGGGTTTTTTTTAAAAATTTCGATACCCATTCAATAATTTTGCACAAAAACATAAAATCTATTTCAATAAAAACAACATACAAAAATCCTATAGACTTGTTGGCCTGATAAATACATCAGTCTTTTACTTCACAGATCTCACTCCTCAGGGTTGTTTTACGGAAAAGTAACAGACAGCAAAATGACCGGTTATAAAACAAAATGTAAGGAACATATGCACAGTGTTAAAATGCACTGTGCTCCAAAATCAGTTGTGTTGTTGCACTTGCTACATGCACATTGCCTTGCTAACCCATGTGAATTATGTGCATGTGTATGAGACACTTATTTAGTTTGTGGTTGACTAGCAGTGCTGTTTCTCCATTGCCTTCATGGGAACTGCAATGATCCCATGAATGACTCAATGTATCGGACTGTATGTTCTCTGGGCACAAGTATGCAAATAGAAACTTGTTACCGAGCGTATATTAAAGGCCTGCAAACCTGCAGAGGTCGTGGGAGAGGGACAGAATTGGAGGAAATGACATAACCGGCGGGCATCCCTTCCTGACCTACAAATCAAGTGTGGGTGCAGGAAAACAAACACGTCTCCCAACGACCAACTGTGCAGGCATTAGAGGGCATCTCTGAGAAGATGATGGTTGTTTTTTTCCTTACAGTGATCATTTAACAAATGCAACTTATTGCCACTTGATATTAGTATAAGCATTTGATAAAGAACCTGAGGGAGTGTAGTGTTTACAAGTAGTTTGGCACAAGTGACACACCGAGTCAGTGGCCCTTACTCAGGCACTATACAAACACATGGTGTGCCTGCACAAGCACTTTCCTTGAGTTTTTCTTTTCTCATGTTCCACTCTGGATGATATTTAATATGGTAATTAAGAGTTATATCAACATCTTGCCTGTTAAAAATATCCAGAGCCCATGCCTGGTGACCCTTGCTGTTCTTCAGAGAGACTTGGAAAGCTCGCTAGTGGTGGGGGACCCTGAGCTGGACTTAAGGACAGCACCACCCACACACAACTGCTGTCACCCACGTGTTTGTTGAGAGTCTCCGCATGCCAGCGCCACAAGGGTCGAGTTCCTGTCCCCCCTCCCCTCCTACACGGGTTGCCACGGACACTGGCTGTGGCCCGCCGCGCGGGCTCGCTCATAATGAAATACCAGCCCGAGAGCTCCGTAAATATTTTTGCGGCTGTTGCCAAACAACCAGCTCACCCTCCAGTTACCTTTTATGTTGCATTATCTTATTGTCATTTAGCAGACACTCTTATCCAGAGCAACTTACACAGGTTACAATTTTAGCCATTTATGCAGCTGGCTATTTACCGGGACGGCAGTGTCCCAGAAAATGTTACCACTGTGCTACAAAATTCCATGGTTCCACTGGGGCTCGAACCCAGGACCTTCTGCGTGTAAAACGATCACAAAAGTGGTGACTTTCTACTTGTTAGCAAGGTGTAACGTCAAACTAACACGGATAGAAAAAACAACCGCCCCAACGTCACACGAGCGTTGACAAAATGTCAACGTCCTTACGCTGAGGAATGCCAGCTGCCTAAGACATCCTGTAATGGCAGTGCACGGAGCGCGGAGTCCTCGCTGAGCACTCTGTCACTCTGTACTGCGCACCTCCTCAGACATGAAAGAGAAGTCGCGGGGTCTCTGGAGGGAGGTGGGGGGGGGCGGGGGCTCCCCACTCCCCACGTACACGGGCCAAGCACCGGGCGTCATCGCTCGCAGCAGTGGGCACCCGCCTCGCTTTATCGAATCACCCGTGTCGCCTGCCGAGGAGAACGCAGACGTAACCGACACTCGGGTCCGGCACTCGGGAACAGGCGAACCTTAATGGGATCATTCGATTTAGCACGCGGAGCGGCCCGTGAACCTCGACCCCCTTCTCGTTTGGCTGGCTCCATTACGGGGAGTCGTAATGTCGTTACTGGGGAATATTCATTTGTCATTGCATTAAATGACCCCGCGCGTTGAGGATGAGGCTGCGTGTTGCATGAAAGGAAACACCGCGTCTCCCGACGCGACGTAATTTCTACCTTTGGTGCTGCACGTAGCCGTGCGGAGCGCTGCTCCCTGGCCGGCCCTTCTGATAATTACAGCTCGTTAAAAAAACATTACTCTAAAGTGGGTTTCAGATAATGCTGCGATAAGAGCGATGAGCAGACATTAAGGCTGCTCTCTGAAAAACTTGTCAATGGTTCAGAACAGAACCGTCATTTAACAGGGCCTTGGAATTAAGTTTTAGTTTCCCTGAAGTGAGAATCAGCTTTTCAAGGCAAAACCCTAGGAAAACGTACCTAAAATATTATTCACCAAACATCACAGGGCAAATGTACAAATAATGACTAATCAAAAGCTTGATTGATGATGAGAAGCAAGATGAATGCAATCCTCCAATGCAGTCCCATGCAGCTGAGGCTATTTTCACACTCACACAGCACACCTCAGCATTGTGGGTGCTGGTTGGAGGACAGGTGCTACAGCACTGACATCAGCTGAGAAACTCCCAGTTGCCTGAGGAATCACAAGGTACCTGAAATTGGTGAGATGAGGGGATCTTGGCTGTCCTATCCACCCCTATCCCCGGTGAAACAAAGCCATCGTCACATAACGACAGTGCTAGGATTGGACCTGGATCGGAGAGTTCAGCTCACACCCTAACCAATCAGCTCCTCTGGATCCCCTGTAGGTGCCTTTTTAAAGACAAAGAAAGCTCAACACAGTGCTAAAAAACTCACAGCTGCCTCACGGCCCACATTTCTGACACACAAAGGAGCGGATGAGCCTGCATCCGATTAGACAGTACTGCATGTTTTTTTGGCCCTCGCTTCCATCCCGTTTCCACAGCAAATGGGGAGCAGTCAGTATCGTTGCTTATCTTGAAGTTTATAAATACTCCAAACAAAAACACCAGGCATTTGTATGTAACAGCTGGAGGTCAGGATGGGGCCTTTATTTCTGTACAGGCTGCGGCCCTCTGCTTGCCAGATGTAAACACTGACCACTCCCTGCTCTGAGCGCCACCGTGAGACATCCGGAGACACTCGGCCCAAGTTATTATGTTTTCGCTCCACTCTTAATTACAACCAAAGGATGCCTCCCACTCCCTGGGATCGGTGCATGTTTTCATTAAGCCCTGACTTCATTAATCAGCTCTTTTTTTTGGACACACATCCATAAATTTAACTCTGCAAGGGAAGGTTGGAAGGGGATTTCACAGTACATGTTCAGATAAAAAATACCATCTAAAATACTGAATATATTTTTTAAAAACTTTAATACAGTGCACTGTAGAACGTGTTGTAAAACTGAGTGCATAATGGTATCAGTTATTTTTAAAAAAATATCCACCCTATGTTTTGACAAATTATGAAGCACCTCCCTTACACACAGATTTCCTACTTTGCCATATATTGACATATAGTACTTCTTGGTGTAGGCACTCTGCAGTACTTATGTATCATAAAAACTGAGGAACACTTGTAACAGCTACTTAAACTGTACTTTTAACTGTACTTGGAAGAAAACATCTGAGTAAATATTTTAAACAGGACTCACAAAGTGATGATAAATGAAAGTAAATGGTCACGTGCTTTACCAGTATCTGTCTTGCAAGCTCTTCACACAAATAAAACACTCCTTTCAGTCTGTTTCAAACCTGGCATTTGGCTACATCAGATGATAGCCTACTATGTATTTTACGCACCGATTACTTCACAAAGCAGCCCCGTTGACGACGCACATCTACACACCTATGAAGAGAAAACGTATTCTTTTGTGAATTATCTTTTGGTCTTGGTTTCTTCTGTTTAATGTAGAATACTGTCAGCAAATTCTATACTAACACATATCGTTTTTAACGCAAAATTTTGGCATTCTGGAAAAACTCCCCCGGCTCGATCTCCCCTTTAACTTACTAAGGCCTACTTAAACGGCAATTACCTGAGAAACACATCTCATAAACCAGACGGCTTAAAGGATCAAATTTACTTCAGGTGTCTCCCAAAAGACCACAGCTCTGGCATTGTTTTGTGTACTTTTTCATTATTCAGGAAACAATAATACAACATGCAATGTCCCGTTAAGACAAACATTATCAACACCAACTATGCATCTCCATAGCGATGTTTGGTAGTATTTGCTTTAACGGTCAGTAAGTCACACCTCTCTGTTCCGAAGGTAATCACCCTGTAAATGCCCCGATTTACTTGGAGACGGCCTCATTCAAAAGACACATAACTCTGTCTTTATGCAGTATTTACAGGCCGGACGCGTGTCTCTTTATCGTTCGTTATTACCTCTGCCTCGCGTCTACCGGAAAGCAAATGGATGCATCTCCAAGGGAACGGACGTGTCCGTGCAACTTTATTGCATTCAGAAGGGCTTCTGTGCACGGGGGGTGAAGAAGTGGGGTCGCCTGGTCGTGCAGTGACATAAGTAAGCGCGTTATCACACAGGCGCATCTGCGACTGTGCGGGAAAGTGCGCTGGCCTCGGACAGACAGAGATGGTGGTCACCGCGGTAACCGAATCAGCCGCACCTAATGCGTCTCCTAATGGGGTTTGTCCCTGGCTAGCGGAGCCCGGGGGCTGGATCAGATGCAACTTCTCGATCACACCCACACGGATAAGTTATGGTTTCCGCGGGGCGTCCGACGTGGCTGCCAGCTGCAGAGTCCCCAGCGGTGTTGCGCTAGTGGACAATCTCTGGTTATACAGATGCAGCGCTGAGCCGAACACCTGTCGAAGCTTTAAGCTCACTCAGTACCAAATAAGAACACTATCCACACCACAATACTTGAAGTACGACTGGGCCGAGTCTTTTCCCAGAATGTGGAGAGGGCGCAGGTACGTTTTATGATCATTGTTATGAACCTATATGCAGTCTACATAATGGCTACATAACGCCACCTTGTGCTTCTCAATGTTTGACAGAAGTGCTTTGGAGATCTTCTGTAGGCACACTGTAAGATGAATTACAAAGAGTTGTAATATGGTAAAACCAGGAACAGTTTAACGCTGTGTCCTGTAGAAAATGATTTGTCGACATAGCGCATCATTATTCAAGAGAGTAATAATCTAATGTACCGGGTTCCAAATGAAGCTGCTGTAAAGGCCATTCCCAATTTCATTCAGTCTTCAACCTGTTCATGGCTTAATGAAATATTTCACTGATGCACAAAGCACATGTTTCTGTTGCCAGATGAAACAGACCCCCCTGGGCAGTCAAATGGTCCTGTACAACAGAGAAATGTTTCTCACAGTTTCTCATGGCATTGAGGAAGTTGATTACTGTACATGACCTTGCTCACAGTAAAGGGTGTAACCCTCTTCAATATATATATGTACAAAATGGATGTATAAATGCAATTACACAAGCATTTCTGAAATGCAAATGTCAGACAGTAATGGTCTATATCTTGGTGCTGGGAGAACCATCAGCCTTTTCTCTAAGTTTAGTGTCCACATGCTGTGACAGTCCATCAAGGCTATCACCATATCCAAAAAAAAGATGAAATTGTCTCAGCAGGTATTGCCATATGCAAAGAGGTCTCTTGCGTGACAAACATTTGTATAGAAAAAAACAGGCATGCGTTAAACAGATTTTTTCCTTCAAATTCAAACGTATGCCTTCACCTGGAAGCATTGTCTAACAGAACACACTGTAAACTGGTACAAAGGCCTCCGGTATTGCCTGTTATCCTCTGAAGAGAGAGTTAGCAGTTTGGTGGTAAAAACACACAAGTGAATGAACTTATGTCCACTGAGTGTTTCTAATCCTACTTGTGCTTCATATTGCATATGCCTGTTTGTTTTATTGTACAATGCAACCAGGGTGTCATGACCCTACTGTACTATATTGTGTCATTCAGCATTATACTAAATGATATCCTGAAGCTGTAGATGGATTCCGATTCAGACTGACCACACAGCTACACTGCAGAGGGCAGAAGAATCAGATGCAAATGCCTTGTCATTTCCTCAGAGGATGAGGATGTGTGGCATTTTAAGCAAAACTGACCTAAAATTCAACATTTCATCTTCTGCGTTAGATGTTATTAAGGGTTGGGCAAAATGACTGTGTACCCCATGGGCTTCTCACAAATGCTGATAAAAAACCTCAATATTCAAAAAATCATTTGGCTCACCCACACAGGAACCAATGTAAAGTTCTCCAAAATAGAATATCTCAATCAGCCTGGGAACAGTGTCATTGTGTAACTTAACTCTATGTTGTGGTCACCGCGGGCACATTTCCCCACGACGCGTCACAGATAATTTGCAGCAGCTGAACAGCAATTTGGTATTTTCCTCCAATAGAATGGGATTAATTTGGTGTTTCCCATGTTGTCATTTTAGTCATATATGACAATATTCCCCTTTGAGCCAACCCCCAAAAAAAACAAAAAAACAAAAACAAAACACCACAATTGGGACCCATAGGAAACAACATGTTCAGGGCACAGTCGGTACAGATTGTGCTTATGGTTTACCCAGATGAATAGATCAACAGATAATGACAGTTGAGGAACATAAATATCCCAGCCTCCATTATCACTACTGCATGGGTTTGGGAAAGTGCTCTGATGCTGTTGATGGTTGTCTCTGATGATGACTGTCTCGTTCAGCGAAATCTCTCAGGCTAAATGGTTCAACCTTACCCCCCCCCAAAAAAAAGCCTGAGAAAGGTTTTACAGAAATGTTGAAACCATGCTTTTATTTAATGGTGACACAGACTATGTTGGAGCTATAGAAAGTAATGGGTGAGTCAGGAGTGTGATTGCCTGTAGAGAAATACAGCCACACTGTACCAATCAGAGCAAGATAGAGAACTCAGTGAAACAATGACCAGGTCTTACTGTGAATGTTTGAGCTAGTTCTTCATGGCTGGCAATATGCTGTATAATTGAGTTACTTAATTGCTCACACTTAACTATTCTTGAACAGAGATACCAAAACAAGTGACTTTAACTTGAATTAGCAATAAGAGACATTCAGAATTCAGCAGTAAAGCCTTATTTACACAGTCAGTCACTGCAATCAGTCACTGAAAGAAAAAATTTGTTTGACATTTACTTTAATGTGTTATTGGGCTTTAGGACAAAATGTTCTGTATATTGATTCCCACCCTGTTTTGTCATATCTCAGTGCTGCCACCATGTGGATGTTGCCTCTGTCTGCATGCCAAGGAGAAAGTGTTTGGCATTTCAATGCTGAGGGGCAGCCCCTCTTGAATGAGCTTACTGAGATCACCATAGCAACAGCAAGGTCAGTTTCATGAGAGGCTGAAAGTTCCCCTCTGCTTGTTGCTGCTTGAGGCCAACAAAAAGTCTCAGTGCCGTCCCAGCTGTGTTCTGTCTGAAAAACAGCACCACGATGGATAGCGCTACACAATGACCCGTTTGCAGTCAGAGTGTGATTTGTAATTTTTTAAATATTTCCACAATCTTCATGTCATTGATTATGAACTTACCCTGCCAGTAAAATGGCATCATTACATTACTCTTAAATGAAAGGTAAATGAAGTGAGTGCTAAGTGACTGACATGTGTTCTGCCCTCTTGTGGGTTCCACACAAAACTGCAACATTGTGTTGAATACTGGCCAGGCTTGAGTCAAGGCAAGCAGTGAGTATGTCATTTACCCTATAAAGACTACAGGCTGACCACGACAGTGGTTTAAAAAGTGTAATATATTAGAGATGGGTGCTTCTGCAGTGTGGCATCTTGGGAAGGAGCAGGGTTTGTAACCCAGAGGGTGCTGGTTTGAGTCTGAGATCGGGCGCTCAAATGTTGTACTCAAATTGCCTCGGTAAACATCCAGCTGTGTAAGTGGATTACATGTAAAAATGTAAGATATGTAAATTGCTCCGGATAAGAGCGTCTGCTAAGCAAATGTAATGTTTCAAACTCACACTTCCAAAGGCTTTGGAACAGAGATACACAACAGTGAAAAAGAAAAAGAAAACCCCGAATCCCTTAGAAAAGAGGGAGAGCGATGCTGCTGTATTTATGAGCGCGATCTCATCTCCTGTTCCCAAATTAATTAGTTAATTAGCACGGCGAATTAGTAAACCGTTATGATGCATGGAAATCATCCAAGGGCTGCTACCAGTCCCGGCTCACGGTGAGAGAGACCCTCGCGGAAGCGGCGCTCTCTCGGTGAGTTAGAGAGGCGGTAATAAAATAAAGCGCTTTTCCAAGCAGGGGCGCAGGAGCGCGCGAGACGCTGCTCCCATCTGCGTGAAGTGTAATAAAATCTGAAGTGACAGACAATTTATTAAGCCAGTATAATTACACTGTAATGAAATAATAACTTCTCTTTTTTTCCTTCTCGTCACGTTAATGGCCGTAGTCGGAGCAAGGTGTGACCGCGGCCGGGCCTGTGAGTGGTCAGAGGTGACAGCGTACTTCCACTTACTCTGTCTCTCTCACACACATACACAAACACACACACATACACACACACACACACACACACACACACACACACACAGAACACACACACTAGAACATACACATACACACACACACACACACTGGAACCACACACAAACACACACACATAAACAAACACACACACACACACACACACACACACACACACACACACACACACACACACACACACTAGAACCTACGCATGCTCGTTTACACACACAGACACACACACACACACACACACACTAGAACTTACACACACACACACACACACACACACACACACACACACACAAACACACACACACACGCACTAGAACTTACACATATATGTTTACACACACACAAACACTCTTGATCTTACACACACACACAAACACACACACATACACACTCTACTATTGTCATTTTCATCTCATATCAGACTTCCACTGCACAGAAGCGTAGACCCAGGCGATGCAGGCAATTAACGACACAGCTCCACTTGAGGCATTTCGTACGTTATCAGGGATGCACAATCTTCTTGTCCCATGGTGCTTAATTAGCAACATTGATTGCTTCCTCCAGATTATGTACAATAAACTTTTTTTCTTAACTACAGAAAAAAAAGAAAGATAAGTCTTTGGAACTGAGCAGTTAGGAAATGATTGAAATGACTGTTTTTTTTTTCTTCCTGGGAGACAAAGTGATTGGCAGCTGCATATTACGGAGGAGCGACAGGTAAGCCTGACAGGAGAGTCCTCCTGGGCCAGAATCGCTGGGGATAGCTGGAGAGCGTAGCGTGAAGAAGAGGGAACGCCGCCCCCGTAGGTTCAGCCAGAGATTAATCCTTGTATCACACGAGCGTTCAGAGACTGAAA
Source organism: Megalops atlanticus (assembly GCA_019176425.1). NCBI lineage: Eukaryota > Metazoa > Chordata > Actinopteri > Elopiformes > Megalopidae > Megalops > Megalops atlanticus. Next base: position 20,616,156 of record CM032896.1, read on the forward strand.
ACAGCCCGGAGGCACAATATGTCAGTTAACTGTGTCACTGTGGTTGGTATCTTATTTTGCTACTGGCATCTAATTTTTTCCTCTAATATTTGGAGGTTTTGGTTCTGGTGCTGCCATATCATGCAATTTTCAACTTTGCTTGACCCAATGTGCAATGAGTACGCTTGAAGACAAAGATGATTTGAATAATCTACTCTTCCAAGATAAGAGGAAGGAATTCTGCTATATATCCTCTTCAGAACAGATTTTTTTTCCAATATATTTTTGAGCATTGATTAAGACATGGCTTTCTTAGACTGCAAACAAAGTATCACAAGAATGAATGGGCTGCACTTTGAACATGTTTTGTTGTAGTGCTTAAAGAGATTTATTGGATATTTCGGCTTTGTGTCTGCTGTTATACTGAACATTTGAATTGTGTTCCAATCATTTCACAAGAGCCACATTTCAAACAAAGACAGAGTCAATTCATATGTAGTTTCCTTAACCAAAGATTATTGTAATATTACATTACATTACCACAATATACAATAACATGATCATATTGTCAATATGTGGTAAAATATGGACTGTAAAATATAAAAAAATGATAAATGTCAAATTGTACTTCATAGACTACAGTACGGACTATGTTACATTTTATATCTGTATCTTCAACATTATTTTGAGATAATTTTTGAGAGCAAATCTACAGTAATACCTCAAACAAAGTGTTCTCTACCCTAAAAAAAAATCGCTAAGCTTTGAAGACAGCAAACAAATCTCTTCACACCACCAGTACAGTTGAATACTGAGTTATTGACAGCTACAGGAAACAGAACCATATGTTCTTGAAAATGATAAAATATTCTATTAGCCATCTGAGGGCTTTGAGCAAGCATGGGTAATTTGTTGACAATATGCAAATCAAATTGCCATCCAGCAGGCAAACTATATGAGGTAGAAACCATATAGTGTGAATAATTTGCATTCTTGCAAAAACAGCTTTTAAGCTCTTACCAAAGGCACACAATGCAGCACTGCAAAATTCAGCCCAATCTGTATAAATATGATATGAATATAAAATTGCGGAAACCATGGAAATCAATCTGCCCTCACAGCAGCAGCAATACATGGTCTGTTATGATACAATTTGAAACGTATAGTTCAGCAAACTGCATTTACAGTACAATTACACAACTACAAAGGGTTGTTAACGATAAAGACCGAAACAGTGGGAAGCTGACAACAGCTTGATAAACATAAACGGAAGTTATTCATATTTGGAAGAGATCATTTTTCTTCTCTGGAGCTGGCAGAGAAGATGCCAGTAACCCCCCACCACCCCAGAGAAGAGCTGTGTGCTGGATTTAATGTGGGAAGACAAACCCTCTGAGGAGGACTGGCATGTATGACCTTCTGTTTCAATCTTTCAATATGGCATTGCAGGTGTCTGCCAACATTTTACTTTTTTTTACTTATTTATTTATAGTCTTCATAACTTTTTATTTTTAATGGGCTTGGAGGAGGAAAAAATCTCACTGAAGTGCTTTTTCTTTTTTTCCCATGCCATGGTGGGAAATTATTCAGAGTGATTTCAGGGTTTCCTTTGCGTAAGGTGGACAAACCCATCACCCTCTCTGCCTGCCTGAGAGAAAGCGCCCCCTTGAGGAATGTAGTGGCATTTTGAGGCATTTTATGGCCTGCTTTTGTTCTCTGACCCAGGAGTGCCTATACTATTTGATGGGAGGTCACCAGCACTCTGCTTTGGCTTTGGGGGAAAGCTTGTCACATGGCATGAAAGGGTCACACAAGTGGCTGGCTTTCTGAGAGGGAGAGACACAGTGCCATGGGTGAGGGTGACCCGTGCATGGAGGAACGTCTCCCTTCTAGCACATCTCCCTGCTCTGGCAAGAGTAACAGACATCAGTATGCTACAGTCTGATGAGTTCATGCTTGGTGTCCGTTTAGACATTAGCGGCTGGTAATCTTCTCATTTGAGACATTAATGGCTGGTAATCTTCTATGTCCTGACATTTGTTTAATTGCCTCCATGAGTGTATCACAGGGCTCGTATTTAATGTCTTTTAAAGGCAATTCAAGTTGCTACACATCTATGTTTTCATAAATGTGAGACTCAGTAGAAGAGTGCGATCTATTTATATCCAACTATAATGATGCACTTCTTAAACACCCTCTGATGAATGCAAGGAGAAACTAGCATATTTGTAATTAGTCAATAAGATGCAGCATATTTTAAGGAAACACTGTTTTTCAGGCTGTGTTTGTGTTTGGGTTCAGCTTTTTGAAGTTTTTATTTTGGTGTTTGGCTTGTGTTAGATTTGTGGCACGCTGACAAGTTCCTTACTCTCGTCTTCATTAACATGGGGGCTTAATGAGGAGATTTTCCACTGGGGAAGTGACTAATTGCCAACACATTGTAGTGCAACTCCTCGCTTTTGAGAGCACAGACTCCAATATAATCCCAGCCATATTAGTCCATAAAAAAAACAAAAAACAAACAAAACCCCCCAATTAACCTGTTTTATGTGCAAAGTCAGGAATACTGTGCAGATTTTAACAGCAGCTACAATGGGCTGCGTTGAATAGCTCACTGTGTGTGATGTGCATCTGTGCAGACAGATGCAGGCTCTTAAAGTGTTTATTTACAATATCATCTGCTAAAAGTGCACTTTTTTACACACAGGAAACTGGTATTGTTTTAACAGCCTCCTTGGAGGGAAAAACAAATGAAACGCATCACCAGCATACACTGCTGTTGCACCCTTGAGCAAGGAAATTCAGCACTCCTCAGCAAATATCCAGCTGTATAAATGGATAGCACGTAAAATGTCAACTGTGTAGGTCACACTGGATCAAGGCGCTTGCTAAGCGAATAAATTATAATATTATGCAACGTCCTGGACTCTGCTTTGCTAAACATGTTTGACCCGTTCCCTAGGCAGGTCATCTGTCTTTTTTTATCTCATCGTGAGACTTGGCCTATGCTGTTCGGATTCTTGTCGTTCGCTGATTGGAAGCAGCTGGGGAGTAGGGGTCGTGGGTGTGTTGAGTGGGTGCGTCATTTTCCTCGGTACGTGAACTCTTGAGTCGTCCTCCTCGTCTCTCCCGGCACAATTTGTGTCAAAAGGGCCTAATGCTTGCCGAAGCCTGAGAGTGTGAGCATAACAACGCAATGCCCTTTAACATGGCAGCCTGTCAGAGCAAGGTAATGGTTTAAAATGCACCCGGGCCCGGTCTCTGATTACATATAGCCACTCATTAAATGATCATTCATCACGTATATTGAATTGCAGCTCTAAGTTAATATAAGGTCTCCTGAAAGAAAAGTGAATAAGCATTTGAAAACGAACACCAGGGAAAGTTTTTAGGTGTCTGTGCCGTGCTCACGCCAATTCCCGCTCCCTAACAAGGCAGATTTACGGCCTGAGCGCTGGGCACGTTCAAACGCTCGCTGCATTTTACTGTTTCACAGAAGCACTCTGGGCGTCTTTAAAGTTTTAGCAATCCTCCAAAGCAAGCAGCCCGGTTCTGCCGGCCTTTTGGGTCGGGAGGCACAGCGGAGCGTTCAAATATCGGCTGTGGCACTCTGCGGCCCCAGCGCGGCGCGCTGTCTGAAGACGGCCTGTAAAAGCCGGATCGGTCTTCAGAGGAGCAATAAACGTCAAGTAAAACCCTCTGCAGCACGTTGCAGGGAGATGTTTAAACCCCGCAGACTCGTCAACTCAACAAGAGAGCCACATCCGAGAACTGAGTGCCTGACGACACAGCAGCAGTGCAAAGCACAGTGTCCCCCTCCACAGCGCTTTGTGGTTTTATTACTGCTGTTTAGCAGGGGGGGCTTCCTGCCTGAGGTTCACCAGTCAGACGCTGTGATTCTCAGTCTGTTTTGTTCATGCCTTTTTCATCCATGGTAAACTCAGTAATGCGACAACATGATTTGGTAGTGTTTGGGTTTCACTGCATTTTTGGGCCTTTGAGTAATTCACATTGGCTGTGTTGGATCAGTGTTTCTGTCTATCAGTCCCTTTCTATCTAACAGCGTTAAGAAAGTTATAAATTTATTGAATAGTCAAATTTTTTGTACACACACAAAATTAAGGAATAGACAACATACACACAAAATATAAGGTACATGCTAGTTGTTGTCGCTTTCATATATCAAATTTACTTGGATTTTAACTTGGAATGGAATGAAATATATTGCTTTACTGCTTTTGTAAGGTGATATAGCAGTATTCAGTGCATTCTGGATAGCCTAAAATGAGCCTTCCATGCATTAGAATCCCTTTCATAAATTCTTCATATTTGTAATTATTAAGCTCAAGACACAAGCCAAAATTAAAACAGAACAAAATCAGTAATATATCCTTTGTTGTATTTATTCAGTAACGAAGCAACGACGATAAACAAATTATTGATGTAGATTTTTTAAAATCCTATCCACAGGACATAAACCTTCCAGAACAGAGGCTCCTTAAAGTTAAGGAGAATCCTGTGTGTTCATTGAGTTTTACGATCTTAATTTTCTCACACATTTTGCCAACATAAATATGAAGCAACTCCAGAGGCTGCTCCATTGTGTGCCATTAAACCGAAGCTGAGGATCAACAGGTTCAAATTGCACATTTAAATAATGACCGCTGTGAATTTGCTCAGCAATGCCTTCTGTGTCAAAGGACGAGAAGGAAGAGAAATGTCTGCAATAATGCCATGATCGTACTGAGAAAGATAACACGGTAACCATAACGATAATGATAATACATGTAAATCAGTCAATTTCAAATTAACAGAGTTGGTCAAACTGATAACTGGAATGAGCTCAGAGATAGATAGATAGCAAGAGGATGTAATTAACTTGTGATAGAATGGGAAAGATATGCAGAAAATTGCAAATGATGTGTATTCCTTATATTTTGGCATGCATTTCTAATGTTTTTTTAATAGGGAAATGAAATGCAACAGGCGGTTTGAAATTTACAGTCCATATCATTTCAGTTCAGCATGGTCTTAAGTATTCTTGTTATCACTGTATTTTTATGCTCAAAGCATACTCAGGGCTGAAAGATTTTTGTCTCTCACAAATGAAATGGAAGCATATTCATTTCTAAAGAACATGCTGGTGTTTGTGTAATTGGTTAACATGATCTTAGATACCTTTTGACTGTGACCAAGAAACCGTAAAATGTCTGTCACTGACTGACTGACTGACTGACTGACTGACCCCCCCAAAACTGATGAAAGTTCCTTCATTTCACCACTAGGTGCCGAAAGGGCACTAATAAAGGGATCCACCAAAGAGGAGCAGTGCCTGTTCTTGATTTTGTTTTTATCTCTAATTAACCCAATCTAATCTTGGAAAGTTGTAAACAGCCTTGAAAGAGAGATGAGAGAACCCTTCGGGGCCAGCAAGCTCCAAAAACGATTTTGTGACGATGTCTTTGCCTGATGGTGTTTGCTAATTAAGCACCCTTGTTCCTCATGCAGAACAAAAAGTAATCGGCAAGTGTCACAGCCAGAAGCTTATCAGGAAATGAGCAGACGGCCATAGAGGTAGCTTTTTTTGTCTTATGGAGGGAGAACAAAGACATGGTTCAATTGCATATTAAGGCCTTCAGCAGATAGAATTAACCTTTTGAAACGGGGGTGCTCAGTCTTGTAAATAAGATGGCAATTAGTTTATTTGTTATTTTGCGATAATGACTTTCATTAGCATGGCTTGACCTCCTCTGATCAGTACAAATGCAGATGAATCTGTCTCTCCGAGGGCCAATCAGAGTGACTGGCTCCAGCAAGCGGCATCCTCTGTCACAGGAACCAAGGCTCGGATCAAGGGGTCATGTCTGTATCTCTCACTACGATTTACAGATACACCTCTGAAAAATCACCTCCCCTTCATCAGTCTGAGCTGATGAAGAGATGCCCTGTTTGACGGCACTGCGTTTCCTCTTTTTTGCTCTGCCTGGTACACGAGCTCTCTTTCTGCACAAAATAACTTCCCTTCCACTGGCGAAACTGTCACCCTCTTCCCCACCACAAGAGGGTGTCATTGTGTCATAAGCTTTTGCAATATTAACATATCACACAGTGGTGAAGGCATGTGTCACCCAGGGCAGCTGAAGGCCCCTGGACTCAGACCCGGGTAGACAGCGATAAGCTGTGTAGGTGAACTGATGTTTTCAGCCACTCTTTGACATTATTAGACTTTGTGGTAACTTACAATGCATTGATGGTTCAGTGAATAGAGTCACTGGCCATCCTATGCCATGATACCTAGGAAGTGAGGTTAAACTAACACCATTTCCAGAGGGATGCTTGTCTGCTTCACCCCCATGCAAAAGGTTAAACAAGTAAGCCATGCCCAAGCCTTGGTGGCTCTTAGGCCCAGAGCTTATCCTGTTATCTGATGCACAATTACATTAGCTAGAGAGCCTGGCACAAGGCACTTAACACACATCCATCCCTTTTCTTGCCGAGTGCCAAGCAGAGAAGCAGTTGGTATGGTTTTTGAAGTGTTTGGTTTGACCCAGCTCACAATTGAAACCCACAAACCTACAGGGGGAAGGGGCAAAGGCCAGGATTCTCAGCACAAGGCCACTGAACTCATTCATTTTCCCAGAGAATCGGCATACCAGTTTCAGCTGTATCACCCTCTCTACAGTGGCTAACAGCTCTGATATTAAACGGCTCACATGGCATTTAATGTGGGGTATATGCGGTGCTGGAATAGATTACACATTCTGAAGGCATACTGCTCCACTATGGAGACAGATTGCAATTACTATGAGGAGTAGACGTTCATTAGCATTTCATATCTAATTAATTACATCCATCCATGCTGCTGTCGGTGGCGTTTTGCTGTTGGAGCGAAGGCAGTTGAGAACGTCAAACAAGGGAAAACATTTGCAGGTCGCGTTTGGAAGCACTGCATCGTACGTCTGGAGGGGGGGAAGAAAAAAGACCTCTGTTAAATAAGGAGAAGATTCACACATCTCTCACAACCCTGTTTACACCCCTGATTTATGTGAAAGAGATAATTAAATGGCGTGATTCAATACTGTTATGAAGAGCCAGCTTTACCTTGTTAGAGAGCACAGGTGTGCTGGATATGTGCTTCCTCGAGAATGAGGCTGTTTCCAGCTTGTTAGAGATATATCCAGTTGACGATCCTATCAAATGATGATTTACTTTGTCTTTCCACTGAAAATCTATACTTCTACCTCCTTCATTAAAATTCTGGCCTTCACTTGTAGTATATGTTTAGTAGAAAAGGAGGACCCTCATGACCTAATGAGTGGGAGGTAAGTGTTTCAGCTCAGTTTAATCACAATGTTCTTTGTGCTTAACTTTGAGTGATGCATTTAAGCATTTAATCTTAATCTTTCCATATTTAAAACAGCGCCACAAGTTTGAGGGTTGCAGAAATTAAGGGAGAATGTTGTGTAAGGGGAAAAAAATTCAGGACTCGGGGTTAAAATCATTACTCAAAGTTAAGATCAAAACTCATTGGTGGCATATTGAACAGAGGCCAAGATCCTTCCGCTGATGCACGCGTGAATGTCAGAACGGCTTAATCTTTTGGATAACAGTTCCAGTTCAGCTCAAATAAAACTTTTGTTTTGACTGGAGGATTCTGGGGATTGTATAATCACTGAAGCATTGCTCCTTCTGAATGCCAGGCCTCCCTGTGGAGCTAAAGCCCTTTTCTGTGCAAGGAAAGCCCCTGCAGTGCGCTCAGAACTGGACCCAGGGGTCAGTTCAAATGAAGCTCTGCTGAATTGGTTGTGTGTGTTATGACAAAAAAAGTAATGCCGCCTTAAATTCATCGCCGGTTTAATTGTAGCGCGTGAGCTTTTCGACTGATGTGACCCCTCGGCCTAAAACACAGAGGAGCATGTGTTTGTGGTTGGAAGTACACCTCACTGTTTGTCTGCATGCAATATATACATCCTGATCATTCTGATATTTATTAGCTTTGTAAAGAATCTTGTCCATGTCACTTACATTTTACATATTGCCAATTTACTACTAACGCAGTTTAGGTTAAATACCTTGTCCAAGGGCAGTGCACTATCACCTGGTCTAATTTCCTTGTTACCACACTACACTACAACACATACTGTATACCCTCCATGCATAGTGAAAGTGCATTCCAATCATTTTTTCTGATTCTATGGCAACTATTAAGAATATTTTTAACAAAACATTGTACATATTGTCACAACTTGACTGTTCTCAAATGTCTGGCAATGGCAGTGGAACAGTACACTGGCGTGCCAGATAAACTAACAAAAAACAAGCAAGACATATTGGTGACAGTGAAACAAAGTAGAGGCTTCTCTTCCTGATTGATGTGATTTAAAAAAAAAAATCTGCCATGCCAGTTTGACAGCTCTAACTGAAAGGTGTCGTCGAACGTCACGGCTCGTCTCTGGAGAGCAGCCTCTCAGGGAGTCAGCCTCTCTGTCTGCTGTTACATCTCTTTCAGCTCCTGAGCCTGCGAATAGCTGTACTTCTCCCTTTCCACCAGTCTCCAAGGGGACGTAACCGTTCAGGGACATTCCGAACAGTTGTGTATGACAAACAAACCACCTGGACAAATCCTGCATGTACCTAAATTAACGTCGCGTCAGAGTCGGCTGGCGGAGTTGACGATAAAGCGTGGACATATGGAGGGTGTGTTTTAAATGGAGTCACATTAAAAAATCTCCCCATGTAAACTCATAACCCGGGAATTGTGGAAGTGCCAAGGTCCAGCCTGTGAAATGCCATGCAGACCGGCTTTATTTCGGCTTCCAGTGTAACTAAACAAGCAGATAATGTCACGGTTTACGGGCCCAGAGAAATGTGTGTCTGCGTACTGCTTGGAAAAAATCTCGCGGGGAATGTTTGTGTTGGCTGCGGATCGGGCATCCAGTAAATCTTCAAAGAAATCCAGCCATCAGAACAGTTATGTTCCTGCGCCCACCACCCTTTAGATATTTGTCTGGTCTGCAATTCTGGATCTGTACAGCTTATGGACAGTGTACACCCCCCCTGTCACAACGGCCTGGATATGTGCACATCTGCCTTCTTTCGTAAGGGTCTATATTTCAGAGTTCATTACAAGTACCTCTATTAGAAGGTCTCAGAGCTGCTGCTTTGCTGAGCCTTAGAAGTTCCTTGCCTGTAAATTTTCAAAAGATAGAGAAAGATTCCCTCTGCCGGGCTCAAAGATAAAAGTAGTATCCAGTGACATTTGTTGAGCTACAAAAAGGGAAGGCAGAAACTGCTTTTACTGATAACTAATCTCCAGTGTTTTTTGTTGTTATCTGAATTACTTAACCTGAAGTGTGCAGTAGTACAGTAATGTTTCAGAACACACACTTAGATACAAGATCCAGGGCAGTTAGCAGTTGAAAGATCAGTTCTCTGCCTCCTGTCACTCGTCTCACAGAAAATATTATGTCACGGCGTACATGGCCATGGCCTGTGGCATCCTTTTGAAATGAAAGTTTTGGGTCTTCATTTGATTTCACCTCAGCTGTTCATCTGATTGATTGGCAAGTTGAATGATCTGTTGGTCCAGGTACCAATGAACTACCGGTTGAGAGACATTTATGAAATCCTGAGGCCTGGGAGTGGAGGCTAATAACGGGGGAGCGAGGCTTCAAGAACCCCTTAATGAGTGTAGTTGCCATGTGTAATTGGTTTAAAGCAGAGACTCACTGACATCACATGATACACTATATGGCCAAAAGTATGTGGACACCACTCCTAGTTATTGATTTCAGGTTTTTCAGCCACACCGATTGTTAGCAGGTGCATAAAATCAAGCACATATCCATGCAATCTCCATAGACAAACCTCGGAAGTAGAAAGGGTTGTACTGGAGAGCTCAGTGACTTTAAACGTGGCAATGTCATAGGATGCCATCTTTGCCACAAGTCAGTTTGTGAAATTTCTGCCCAGCTAGATCTGCCCTGGTGAACTGTAAGTTCTATTATTGTCAAGTGGAAGCATCTTTGAGCAACAACAGCTCAGCCACAAAGCGGTAGACCACACAAACTTACAGAGCAGGGCCGCCGAGTGCTGAAGCTCGTAGCACGTACAAACCGCCTATCCTCTGTTGAATCACTCACTACAGAGTTCCAAACTGTCTCTGGCTGCAACATCAGCACAAGAACTGTGTGTCAGGAGCTTCATGAAATGGGTTTCCATGGCCGAGCAGTGGTGCAAAGCCGCCACTGGACTCTGGAGCTCTATCTGGCAGTCTGATGGACGAATCTGGGTTTGGCGGATGCCAGGAGAGTGCTACCTACCGAAATGCACAGTGCCTACTGTAAAGTTTGGTGGAGGAGGGATAATGGTCTGGGGCTGTTTTTCAGGGTTTGGGCTAGGCAACAGTTTGGGGAAGGCCCTTTCCTGTTCCAGCATGACTGTGCCCCTGTGCACAAAGCAACGTCCATAAAGACATGGTTTGACGAGTTTGGTGTGGAGGAACTCCAGTGGCCTGCACAAAGCCCTGACCTCAACCCCATTGAACACCTTTGGTATGAATTAGAACGCTGATTGCGAGCCAGGCCTTCTCGTCCAACATCAATGCCTGACCCCATGAACGCTCTTTGGCTGAACGGGCACAAATTCTCACAGATACATTCCAAACTCTTGTGGAAGGCCTTCCCAGAAGAGTGAGGGCTGTTATAGCTGCAAGGGGGGGGGGGGGGCAACTCCGTATTAATGCCCATAGTTGTGGAATGGGATGTCCAGTAAGCTCATATAGGTCTGATGGTCAGGTGTCCACATACTTTTGGCCATATAGTGTAGCTCCAACCATTTCAGGGTTTGTGAAGCCTCGCTCTCCCATTTGCAATGGACACCACTGCCACCCACTGGCTACATCCAGTTTCCAGGGTTTCACCACCAGAGGGGGCTGCTCGTGAAGTGTTTGTTGCTCTCATTTGAAACTTGTGAGTTATAATGCAACACCTACATTTGTGCTGCTGTTTCTGCACACAGTTCTGTGTTCAGTCTAACCACAACCTGTATTGTCCTCAACTCAGCTGAAGCAATTTTCTCACAAAAGAATTTGTCAGATGCTGGAATAATCAAACATTAAGAGAGGAAAGAAGGGAAAAGGTGGCACTTAAATTTGTTTCTCAAAGTACCACAAAGTATCAAGCACCGCTTTTTTAGGACTTGTTATATCTGTGTTGTGTTCTGTGTGAGTAATACTTGCACATTATGGATAATTCTGGATAAGAGCATCTGCTAAATAAAATGTAAATGTAAATGTCAAGTTAAAGACACCATTTTGGATGGGACAGGGACCTCAGTATTTACAGATATGCCTCCTGCAGAAATTTGCAAAAAATAAATGCAGGGAAAACATTTGGATCCACAAAGCATTAGCGAATGAGCCTTGCACAGGCCAGTGTAGTTATCTAATATTAAAAAAAAATTGTTGCAGTGTGCTTTCAGACACTTTCAAACTCCTACTCAGATATAACGGTAAAAATATTATTTGAGCAAAATAGTTCATATTTCAGTCAAAAGACCTAGCCTCAATTTCAGTGTTTTCTTGTCGTTTCAAAATGTGAAGGTCTTCAGAGTGCACAGTAAACCAAAATCCCCTCCCACTAATAGGGCACACAAAGTGGTCTTACAGTGGTCCTCTGTCCTTCTCTGTTTATCACTGGTACCTAGTGCTCAGCTCACGATATTTAAAATAAGGCCAGAGAACACAATGCTCTTTTAGCCATGATAAGTAGAAATTAATTACATGGTTGACTAGTAGCAGGGGTCCAAGTACTCTCTAAAGAATTGGAAGTGAAAAACAGAGACATCAGTGGCTTTCTGGAACAGGAGTCTGTTACAGAGACAGCTCTATTAAGGTGCCAATGTTACAATGAACCTGAGGGGAGGGGAAGATGCAAAAACTTCGGCAGACATACTCTTAAATTTCACCCAAATGCATTGGTACCTTCTGCATGATTTGGGTTTTTCCCTCATCTTTTCACCTGGGAGAAATCTAACTGGAACACAATCAAAACCATATAGCTAGTTAAAAAATGTAGCAACATTTCCAAGATTGAACAAAGAAGGCCGTATGATTGGAAACCACCAGCATTACAGTGAGATGTGCACATAAGACTGTGGGAGTGCCTTCACTGTGGTCCAAATTTTTACTGGTCAGCCACTAGGGGGAGTTAGATCCCTCTAAAGAGTGCAGTGGACAGTGATGCAGACGTTCCTGAGATCTTCTGGGTCAGAAATCCCCCGTCTAACCTATGCTGAGCAGTCTTTGGTGGAGAGTGCTCCACCTTTGCATTGGGCCTGCTCTTTTGACCAGGGAAGTTTCAGGGGAGTGGACACTTCCATGCTAGTTGCAGCAGTTTAAAGGGAACTGAGGCAGCACAACAACCAATGCTTTGTTTTACAGTTATCATTTATCAAATTGTCTAGTTATCTAAAACTTGGAATTGCTTCAAAGTGTTACAGAAAAAGTCAATAAGCCAATGATTATATCACTTAATGAGGTTTATTTTGAAAAGCTTGGCATGTCCAAACAAGACCTTTCTGTGTTCTTTCTGGACATAGTCAACCATTCTTTTAAGAGGGAGGCCCAGTACACCACAGACACTTTAGGTATTGTTGTACATTCAGAAAATGTACAACATTGTCTATTGTATATATCATTATAATATAACATGTGATTATAATTAATTAATTTTATTAAATACATTAAAATGGGTTATAATTAATTTCAGTGGAATAAAAAGGCTAGTAAAATTGAAAAAAAAAAATTAAATGCAACATTGTAATCGACTGAGGTTGCGAGCTGGTCTTTTTGGCCTTCAGAGCGTCTTTCTGGAAAGGGTCTGTAAGATTTCTGCACAGTTCGGTGGTATTTTTTCAGCTGTCTGCGTACAATCTCTGCACTGTACTTGCAGAGACGCAGCTGTTTCTGCAAGCGCTTGCACACCCGAAATCAAGCCACGCGGATCGGCTGGCTGGATTAGCGCGCGCGGTAATGCCTCCCATCATAGCTCTCATTTGTTTTGTGTTGCAGATCTGAAGCGCAGTCACGCGCTCTGGAGGCAGTGCGCCGAGCTGGAAGCAGGAGTGGCGCTCCCAAAGGTATCCGTCCGCAGATGTTTAATTAAGAGACAGCCCTTAAGAGCTAAACGTTGCTCTCGACAAAACTCTCTCATGTAAATAGCGTCACTTCGTACGCTGCTGTGTTGAAAACTTTTGTGTTGTGCTGTAAATATGGGAGATAATTAACTGCAACTTCTGATAATGTGGGAAATATTTATTATTGTTTTTGTAGTTATTAGCGTCTCATTTAAATGAAGTTACATTTACTTCCGAATGCCCATAATGGTATGGCGAGTCAAAACCAACACTTTGAGTCTTTCTATTTTATAGTATAAACAGACCCGCTCAGGTATGCTGAAGGAATGTTTTTAAATCAAAGGACTAGATGCACAGTGTTTCTGTGTTACTTTTAAAGGATGGTTCTTTTAATAGCCCAATGTGTGCATATGATTGCCTTGTGTTACATCTAAAAACCCCATACGTATTACAGTGAGCCCAGCATCGGCCATGTCTCTAAAATGACTCAATATGCTAGTGTCTTTGGGTTAAGACAGCTGGGCTGCTTTGTGTTAAAGAAAATATAGCTTCTGAAAACTCATTTGTACCCCTCCAGCATTTGTGTCATTTGGATGTTAATTGTTCCCTCTCCCAAAGTTTTTTTTTCTTTAAATGGAAGTGGCTTTAATTCTGATTCCTTTTAGCGACGCTCTTTTTAGTCTCGCGAAAATATGATTAATCTGATTAGTCATTCAATCCGGCCTCTGCTTTTGTGCTTACATTAACCGACACAATAAGCCCCCCTGCAGGTTAAAGTTTAAATGTGGATTAGCAGATAAAGCCATCCCTGATTAGGTTACTATGGTGCCAGGAGAAATTGGATTTGCCTTTCACCTTATTCCTCAAACTTCTCCGCCGGGTCGGTCTTTGCATCATCTTCGGCCCCCTCGTGCGAGGATATTAATTTCCAGGCAAAATCTTTGAACAATTATGCAAATGGCTGCGAAGCACGGCACAATACTGTATGGAGAAGAGGGGCGCAAAAAATGGACTCATTAAGTGCAGATGGCATAACCGCTAAAAGCCATTTGTAATGTGGATGCAGCGCTGTAGACAATGTGCGGCGCGTCACATAAATGTCACCCGAGATGCTCGCCCCTGAAAACCGCCACGTGTTGTGGTTTTGGTTCCTGCTCTTTGAGCTTACGAGGTTTGGCTGCTGTTCTTCGGCCACCCTCACCCGCTCCTCTGACGATAATACACATTTATTATGATATTGTAACTACAAAAGCACCAAGTGGCTCAGGTCAGAATACAGGAAGTGTTAGATGCAGTTCACACTGGCCGGTGAGCATGAAGTACTCATGGCGGTGGACTTACCTTTAAGCTTATTTGTGTCCTGAACTCAGTTTTGATTAGCTTTATCTGTTAGCAAGCTTGCTTGTTGAGGTTTGCCCATTAGCATCTGATCAATTTGCACTCAATTGTGTCGAATTTTGTAGCAGTAGGCTGCAGTACATCTGTACACTTTACATCAAACGGTTTTAATCGTAACAGTAAATATAAAGATATCTGACATAAATCAC
>CM032896.1:20633318-20650818 GCA_019176425.1 Megalops atlanticus
GGTATTTACTGCAGCAATTCAGGTTATGCTCCTTACTCTAGGGTACAACAGCAGTGCATCTTTCCATGTGAAAAATCTTTGTACAGTAAAAGTAAATACGATAGATATTCAGTTCAGTGACTTGTTCAGTAATACTTGTATCTTTTCAGCTTATTCCCAGTGACTTGTGCCTGCATTAGAAGTCTACTTAGGTACATATTTTCCTGTTGCACTCTTTAAGGACACCAGTATCTGGGGTAGGAATAAAGGTAAGAAAAAATGACATTAATTTAAGAATAAATTTGTGCTGTTTTATGGAGCTGTGGCCCACAATATTTTTTCTTTAACTGAAAGCATCATATATTATGAATATTCAATAATATGTATCACACTTGAATGGAAAATATGTTTGCACACAAATATTTTGCATGCAGTATTACCTGCTGTAATAATAGTTTACAAACAAGATATTTTCTTCAGACATATTTGAACAATTGTGGGTTTTATTTGTTTTAAAACTTCTAAATGATTATTGACAATGCTGTTAGATTAAACCCATCTCAATACAAGTGTATCAAAGATGACGGTTTTCAAAAAAGAAGCCCACCAGTCCTTTGAAGACTTCTTTAAAGGGAACAGAGGACAAAAAGTTTTTGGCTTAAAAGCTCATCTTGTTTTCTGTTCTCTGAGAGTTACTTTTGTCCATTCTTTCAGGGTTATAGCAAGACACTGTGGCTCTTCATGGCCTGTTCTCTTATTAAATTATTTATGGATGAAATGGACACAAGTTGAATAGAATCATTAAACTTCACCAGTTGTAGGAGTCCTCATCAAAGTCGCCGCAGCTGAGACTGAGATGAAAAGCGGGGCTCTCCGAAAAACATTTAATATGGCATGAAAAGATATGACATCAGTCCGTGCGAAAACACAAGGAAAATGACTAATGTTATTGTAGCCGAACGCATCAATCACGCTCAATGCTCCGCGAAACAATGAAGTTTTGTTTGCGTTTCAGAGGTGACAAACAACACTTCTGACCGGCCTCACGTTGTCGGCTTCCATTACTCAAGACCTGAAACAAGTCAGAATTAAACGGCGGCTCTTAGTTGCTAGGCAGCTGAGTTCTCTCAACATGGTGGTTAGGTTCCCTTTCATCGCTTGACAAGAGCAGAGTGAAAGAAGTTTTGAAAAAGTCGATAAAGGCGGTCAAAGGAGGAGGGGATAATTGGCGCAGCCGGATTGTGCCGCTCTTGTGTGGAAACTTTCGGGCCAGGGCAGAGAAGGGACGGTTGCAACAGAATTTAAACTCTTGTACACAAACTTGACCCACGGTCCTCTCTGTGTCTGCTCTGCTCATCGCCCGAGAGCAAGGCCCTGGATCCTCTAGGAAGTGGATCCAACGAGGAAGCAGGCAACAGGGAGTCAGGAGGATACAAAAGAGCTGATACATTTTATCTTACCCTTTCTCCAAAATATAATTTAGTCATCGTTGCAGGAAAATCAAAACACTGTATAGCAATGAATCGTTGACGCAACTGTGCAAGGAAGTCAGATTAAAGATGCTTGCATGTTATCAACTTAAATCTGAAAGCTGTCTTGCTCAATTCCCAAGGAACTTGGCACATGCGATAACACTAATTTAATATAAATCGTCATAATTACATAAATGCAAAACTGTTTGAAAGAACTGAAACAGTACAAATAATGTTAATCTTTTTTTTCACCTAAAGTTGTATGATAGAGAGGTGACAATATTAAAGTCAAGCTTTTGCATGTTTTTTCCTTAATCTGCCCATAGAATAGAGGCGCCTTGTTAAAGAAACAATGACACTTTCCAGTGGGTCTATCCCTTTAACGACCTGGTAGAATAATCTGGGCGAAAGGGGTACCCTGTCAAAGAGAGAACCAATTAGCGCTGGATTAGCATTCACGCTTATTTACAGTTGGGTTTTGTGCTCGCTCTTCAGCCCTGACTTCCTAAAAAAAAAAATAAAATTCCACAAGCCAAGGGGCTGGAAAAATAGTGGTGGTGGTGGTGGTGCGGGGGGGGAGTGTCGGCGCAAGGTGTACCCAGAAGCCTGGACCCATTGTGAGGGCACCACCTCTCTCCCTGTATCCTCCCAATCGACACACGGGTGAGATCTGTCAGCCATGGCTAATCTATGGGCCTACCCCTTTGCCAGTGCCTGGGCCCACTACCCCCCGGTCCTATTATTCCCAGATCCACAGCTCCGTGAGGGATCGGCCGGGGCCCATTAAAGTAAATAATAGCCCAAAATGACAGGCTTAGCCAGGATCGGGGAGGAAGTGGAGCACCAGTTTGAACCTGCAAGCCAGGATTAATAGAGAAAAGCGCTAAGGCAGAGCAGAAAGAGAGGGGAGAGATGACTTTGGGTCCGAGGCTGCAGAATTCCTGCAAACCGGGCTGTCAGGGCCGCCGCTGCTTTCTGAGGCCTCAATGGCTGTTGGATTTCTTTCACTTTGATGAGGCTTGTAACACGAGGTGGGGGTTGGGGGAGTGGGGGGATGTTGGGGAGGGTTCCGACGAGGGCCCCAAACCCCTCAGCTGGAGACCCGTCTGGCGTTGACCGCGATGAAAAATAACCCGAGGATAAGCAACCGTCAGGGGCACACTGTGACGGGGGAGAGCACGTCCCAATTAAGACTGGATATAGATACCATTTTTGGAAAAATACTCATTCGTAGTGGAGGCACAGGGCTCGGCTCAGAGTTAATCGAGCATTGTTTGTTGTCGTCGTTGCCATCCCCAATGTCAGCACTGTCAGTAATGTTAACAGTGGCCTTTTGGAGGCAGTAATACAATACTTGTTTGGATTACTGCATACGATTACAGATAATCGTTATGCCAGCCCAGGGCTTTATGACTTTGGTCTCCTGGGTTCTGCAAGGTGCCTGGTTTTCATCCCGGCTGAACTCTTAATTGCCTAATTAGTTGTTTGATTTGATAAGTTTAACCCTTGTCCTGACTCTCGAGAGGCGGTGGAGGGGTACAAAGGAAGGGAAAAATCCTGCCGAACTGTGGCTCTTGAGGAATCGGTTTGGTTCTGTGGTTGGTGTCTTGTTTCTAACATGGTCACTATGACTATTAAACAGTTTGAATTTTTATTGGAAGAAAAAATGTAACTGGATTTCAAATGGATGGTGAACAGAAGGCTATCTGTCATACAGCTGAAGAAACATGTTTCAGTACTTTTATCTCACTGAACAAAGAGGAAATAATATATTCAGAGGGTAGATTCAGCGCTATAGTGTTCTACATTGTAAACACCCCTTTCAATTTGACATATATAGAATCACAAACAATCCTTTAATATATATAATTTCAACATTGTAATATTTCATGTAATTACAATTTTAAATCTCTTGAATTATTTGATATATTAATCAAGGTTGAGATGGATTAGCAGCTGTGTGAATGTGCATTATGCAAATAAATAATTTCATGTAGCCAAAGCAGGGTTTTTAACCTGTTTTCAAGCCATTTAAACCCAATTTCATCTGTATTACTTTCAATATATGTAGAATACATAGACTGTTCTCCACATTTGTGCCATATATTGTAAAAGCACATATATAGTCACATTACATTTTGCAAGTTTTAAAATGCAAATAAGATTATGTTGTATAATATGTGCCATATATATTTTACATGTATAATCTCTCAAAGTGTGGAAAGTCAGATGTTTCAATACATCATGTCTTTCTAATGCATACAGGGAATTCGTGACTGGAGTACTTCAAGGTAAAAAGTCACACTAAACTTACAGTGCAAGAGAGAAAATGTTGATGAAGTCACATTTTTAAATGATTTTTTAAAAAATATCATTTACTTCACACAGTTCCAAATGTTGGTTTCAGTTCACATTAATGTAAACAGTTGATTATAGAAAGTGACATAGAAGACAAATATGAGTCACATTTATTACACATAAACAGCATATGAAAGAGTGGATATTTGATTACACAGGGGGTGATAGGGGTGAATATGCATGATGTAAAGTCTGAACATTATGTACTGATGCGCATGGTCACAGGTCACTGCGGTCGTTGAAGGGATGTCCATGTTCTTTGGGGTTTTGTGTTTATCTAAAAGACAGCAATTTCATTCTTTAAATTGTGTGGTCTGGTATCAGAACCTATCACCCAATGCCAAAGACCTTAGAGGCTTTTTGAGCCTGATCATGGTGGAGAATTCAACCGCTATGTAACCACTGATAAAATTGCTAATACTTCCATGAATTAATTGGAATGCTAGTAGAAAACATTACATTAAATTACATTGTTGGCATTTAGCAGACACTCTTATCCAGAATGACTTACACAGGTTACATAAGTCACAAAGGTTACAAGGTTACATAGGCTACAAAACAAAGATCTGATTGTCTGGTGGGGTTTCAGAGCAGGCTGTGTCCTGAATGGCCTCAATATTATATGATGTCATGATAGGATTCACATGGTAAAGTCACACAGGAATATTCACTTATGCCCAGCAAGTACAATGCACTATATCACATTCCTTATGTATGAAGGCAAACGCAAGACAAAAAAAATTGGACACACCTATCTGCACAGACATATAAAGTATTTAAGATCCCTAAAATGTTTTATTGACAGAACTGTGAAATATAATGCCCGGGAGCCCACCAGGTGCTAGGTGAAATGCTGACATTTGTTTTTTAGCAGTGTTTTTAATAGCATCGATTTTTGAATTTCGACCATCTGTGAGAAACCTGAGACAGATTTATTGAACAGATACTATTCCAAAATGTGCAGGGGGAGGCTGACTGGTTTGGACACATTCTTGTTTATGTGGAAAAACCTTGACAGCTTTTCATTGTAACACGTGAAATAAATCACGCAGGGAATTTTAATGGGTTACCGCAATACAGTTGTCAAGCTGGATTTCGCTTTTAAATATGGGTCATTTCTGTATTCTGTTCTCTAAAAACCGAGCAGAGGTGAGCCCAGCAATAATGTTGTGTTAGCCACTGCCTTGGCGCAATGATGATTCCAGTCTAATTTTGTTACCTGTGTGGTATTTATTAGAAAAAAATAGACAGGCTTAGAGTACCAACTAGTGATGGAAAGGAGGCTCCACAAAGACCAAAATGGGTGGAAGTCCTTAAGAACCTCTGAATTTCACCAATCAGAATGTTTTGTTGTGGAAAGCAAGGTGTTCTGATTGGTACAAGTCAGTTACCAATGACAGCATGTTGAAGCTCCTCCCATTATAGGGTTCCATCAGTACTGCCAGCCATTTGAACTGGTCTCTGTTATCAGTCTTCCCCCAGAGAGCAGATGGATGTGAGGACACAAATGGCCACTAGAGGCCTCCCATGTTTTGTACAATGTGACTCCTGATGCCTGTTGGATTCCACATTTTGCAAAAACCCAAAGCCAAAACAAAGCAAAAAAAGTCTCACTGCTTATGAAACGCTGGAAACCCTTTTACCTCACAATAGCAGAGAAATGAGTGTGTTATTTTTGAAGGGCACTGCCTTTGTTGGTCTTCCCTCAGAAATCAAACCAGTAACAAAAAGAACACCATCCTACTGCATGTGAGGCGAGAAGAAAGCACAGGCAACCTATGCTGTGCTAAGATCACAGCCCTTGAAGAAGATGTCACTGTCTCTATGGGGTATGAAGGACATACCCCCTCCCCACACTCTCTGTTTGTTTTGTTTGAGAGATGTCTCATATTATTTGGCAGTATTTCAGCCAAGGGAAAGTGCTTGCTTGGGCGTATCATTTTGTAAATAGTTAAAGTGCTGAATATCTTTGTGCTAAGTATGTTTCCCTATACACTTTCCCTGCCTTTCATTTTCAAATACAGATTGACTTTTTTTGTAAAACAAAATATTTCAAGTTTCCATTGCAAATACAGTACAGGTCACCTCTGAGGTCAGCTATTTCTTATAGGATAGAGAACAGCCCATAGTGCCCTTTAAAGAGAGCAGTTGAGGACGCTGAAGAGGGTCATTGTGCTGACCCTCAAGCACCTCTTCCACGTTGTTGTGGTAGCGCTACACCTCTATAAAAGTCCACTTCTTCAGCCAGGTGAATTGAAGTCCCTGACCCTCCCCTAATTTTACCCGTTGCCCTCCTGTGTCATACAAAAGCTTCTGTTACAGCATCTTTTCTTCTCAGGAGTCACCATTGCGGATTCGGTATCCGTCGTCATGGTGATGCGCCAGCGCGGAGGAAAATGGGGGCTACCTCCAGCAGCCTCTGCAGCCGGGCCTAAGAAGTGAGATGCTATTAGCGGGGGCCATAAAACACAGGTCTTTATGCAGACCCCGCTTTTGTGCTCATCGATTGTCAATAAAACTCAAAGAGTAACAAGCACATCTTAATGGCATCTGTCACAGTGTTAGCGAGATTAAGTTTGTTTAGGGAACTCAGGGCAGAACAAAAGCCGGTATTTGCTCTGCGGGCACAAAGGGCTTGTTTGCCATCAGGAGATTGTGAATAAGGAGTACAGCCCTCGCCGTGGATTCAGGAAGCATCAGCTCACTTGCAGGTGATCTGAAGAGGGTATTTAACGTATTATCATTGCGCGGGCTGGGAAATAATTAGCGGTCGAACAAAAGGCCTCCATATTTTGCTGTTCCTGTGCAGCTCGGCGAAATGCGAAAGACGCGCCCGGCGCAGACGCGCATAAAGCCGCCCTAAACAGTGCCGGTGCCTGAAAACAAGGGTGCCACGCACACCTGATGGCCCTTGAACGGCGGAACAAAAAAAAGGAGGATAAGGAAAGGAGAGGTTTTTGTGACAATCCCAGAATAAAAGGGGCTGTGTTAATGCCGTGGCAGCGACCCGAGAGGGGGCGAGAGGGCCGCTGCCACGGCTTTAACAGCGCCGGTTAATGAAGATGTCGGCGGCGCGGGGCTCGAACGCGGAGGACTCACGTGCCGCCGTGAGTGACGAGCGTCGGGCTGCTGGAGGGGAGAGGCGCAAGATTCTCTGTGCGTCTGGCACTCCGCCCAGACGTCATTCAACCGACACCTTCCCATCGCAAAACCCAACCTCGCCAATTAGCGGGCCATCCTGTTTCCCATATCGTATAGCAATGAGATTAATTTTTTCCTTTTCTGGAAGGGAGGGGGTAGCGTTGAGAAAAAGTACAGCAGTATTATTGTCTACTATATTCTGCATTTTTTCCATATAAACATGGAAAAATCTATCACAGATTATTGCACCCTTACCCACACCCACACAGTCATAAGAAACTGTTTTTTTCTACATAGTATCGTGCAGCTTAAATGCTGTACCAATTCCCACACTGTCCAGCCCTGATGACATTAGCAGCCCATTACAGAAGTGCTGGAATACATTACGGAACAGCAAATCTAATTTTTGTGCGAGAAAATAAACTTCCATTGAGATCAAAAAGGTTTTCCTTTTTCATATTGTCTGGTTCTGAAAGACACCATGTGAAGAATCAAACTGTGAAGATCACACAGTGGCCACTTTGATTGTGGGGTACTCCAAACAAGCCAAGGATCACAAGAGAAAGGAATCTGGTATTTCAGAAGTTTATACTCTTAATAGAAGGGAAGGTGTAGATAGTACAGAGCGCCCATTTGCTGCTCTAAATCATATCCATACTTCTAGCTGTTATATGGTGTGGTCTTTGCGTCCTTGTTTTGTCAAGGGAGTATTAGAAACAGATGCGGTTGTTTAAAGTTTTCTGGTCCAGAGCATCATTTTCAAAGATGAGCCCAGTGTTTTTGTAACTGTTCCGAGGGTCTTCCACGGCTATTTTTACCACGATCTCTCATTCCTCGCAAGAACATAGGACAGAAGATGTTTGCTTTTCGGTTCAGCCTCTGGCGTATTCCTCTGCCTGCGCTGATAACACGATGTAAAAGATTAACATTCGGTTAAGATTAACAAAGCAAACAGTTTCCATTGCTATCTCTCAAAGTTACTCCTGCCCCTGTAAGGACATCTTGCATGTATCCCATGCAGTCTTCATGCTGACCATGTGCACCTTGTCCTAATCTGATTACTTACCAGATGTTCTTTTCCTGGAATATTACGTGGGTTATATGATAACTGGGACCGCTGTTTAATAGTTTCTCAGGAATCTCATAGACTGTCTGTTGGATGCATCACTGTGCTCTGGAGGGAGTCAGTGCTTTCAGACACTGGTGATGCCTCCCAGTGATGGACGTGGACTGTCCTATCTGGCTGCCTGACTGATGTGATCCTGCTAGCTGCGCCTTCAAAGGCTTCCAGGTCCTGGGCACCAAAGCAATGGTTCCTGTTGGCACAACATAGAGTAGATCTGGACCAGCAACAGTCATCCGCTTAGGAGAACTGGTTCTGCTGTTAGCAAGACTAGAGAGCACCAGGAGTAGAATTATTCCAGGTCTATAAAGGCAAGGCTATCAGAAGAAGGACACCATCATGAAAATAGCTGTACATGTTGATATATGATCAAATATGGAATCCACAGAAAGGAATTGGACACTATATGTGTGTGTATATATATATATATATATATATATATATATATATATATGTGTGTGTGTGTGTGTAAATGTGTGTGTGTGTGTGTGTGAAAGCTGAGTATAACCAGTGTTGCCACAGATTCTTTATAATGCAGAATGTAAGTTACTGTATCCCATTATTTGAAGGTACATTTCTGAGTAGAGTTTGTGCATCTGGATAGATTTGTGGAAAGTAAATGGTACAAATCAAGAGAGGAATTTGCTCAAGATCATGGGATTTGCTAGCAGCAAATAAATGTTAACAATGGAGTATGCCATGGGTATTAAGCCCTAAGGTGTATGAGTATTAATTGCTTTCCCTTCCTGACAGTCTGTTTTTCCCGCATCTCCTGGAGACGTTTCATCTCTGGCCCTTTCCAGTGATGTATCACAAGGTTCAGTCCTGGGTCTGTTTCTTTTTCCATAGTTTATTACGGGCTCTCATGTAACAATTATGTAGTAAATACTTGCATTGTACTCCTTTCCATTCCACACCCTAGGCCTCGAGACTACATTGGATACATTGGACTGTGTATATCTTTATCGTGATTGAGGAGAATCAGCTGAAGACCCAGATTATACTAAGACTATATCTTCTCACTCCAGGGCTTCACAAGGACATATCATGCTCTCCTACAATAATCTGGCACAGATTTCAGATGGTTGCTCTTTCACTTTCAACATCTTAAGAATTAATTTCTGTCCATTTCGTCCATGCCCGGCCACCTACTCTGTCCCAGCGTCTTGCCTAGGCCTCGATACCTCCCTTCCGGCCATTGTCCCCTGTGTCCTTGCCAGTGCTCCCTGACTCAGTGTCCACCAAAATATCCATCAGAACCCACCTTCCCAACAACTTTTTACATACCGTTCCTTTCGATAGTTACTGTGTCCTTCTCAAAAACTCTGGTACTGGCATTCTGCTCCTCACACATACACAGCTAAACACATTATATCTTTCTGATAGCTTCTGTAACTGTGAAAGTTTGAGAGCTATCGTATAACAACAGATATGATGAACGACAGTTCTCGATGATTTGACATATAGAAAATCATTAATAGTAGTTATATTCTGTTGAAGAAAGGCTGGAACTGACCTATTGCGCTATGATCCATCAAATTTTCTTATTAACTATATTATGGTAGAACTGGTAACACACACATGCTTCTTGGCAACTTTAAACTATTTTATTTTGCTGACACAGTTTTTAGAAACTTATACTGTAATACACTTCACCCCAAGTCTTTGTACAGGATGCTCTTATGTAGTACTGAAATCTCCCTGCCTCACTACACGCCCAAATAAATTGCAATTGAAAGACATTCCTTGAGATCCGCTTTGAAAAATGGCTCCAGCTTCCTCGGCTAACTGGATCCACTTTAATATTAAAAGAATGCCTGTGCGGAAACGGCTGGTCGGAGGAAGCCCATTTTTTCTCGCCTGGGAAGTGAACTTGACAGATGGGACCATTAGAGGCCTCTTCCGGGTGTCTCTTGTGGTCGGGGCCGATCTGCAGCTAACTGTCGGGCACTGTTGGGAATGTGAGGGGCAGGGCAGAGGAGAGAGGGAGGCAGAGAGAGATAGAGAGAGAGAGAGAAAGAGGGAGCAGTACAGAATCACATCTGGGGAGGAATAAAAGGGAGTCAGTCAAGCATCACCTTTTGTGCTGGACGGAACAACGGCTGGGCCACAGAGGCGCGGTGCAGTCTGATCCCCCTGTTCCTGTTATTTCCCTTCTTTGTGGGGACCACCGTGAAATACGCAAGCCGCTTAAAGACTGCCCCACAATAATCAGCTCTGCTGTGGGGCAGCGTCCAATTCATATCTTTCCTTTCTTTCTCTGAACAGCCACCAGAGCAGGAAATAACATCCAACCATTCACTCTTTAGCTAACGAGCTGCACCAGAGCCACACAGCTTCTCTCTGTTTTCCTGGATTAAAAATGTTCAGTTTGTTTTAAAGGGCACTTTAAAAGTAAAGTCCAGAGAAGTCCATTTGGAAGACCGAGCATAATCATAGACCTACCTTGTGAGGGCAATTGACGAGTTAGAATACTTGGCACATTTACCTAATGCATTCTCCGGTTGTTCACTTACAGATAACTATTCGTGTGTTTGAAGACCTGTTCTATAGAAAAACTTTTGTTCCACATTTGTTTTTTTGAGTTTATTTGCAAGTTTCCTCTGATGAATGCAGGCAACTTCTATGCTGCTGCCACCCTGCAATTTGTTGAGGGGCGCCTTGTATGCCAGTTGGGGGACTGGGTGCAGTCCCTTAGCCTCTGTCATCCAAGCTGTCTGTAGTCTATCAAGCAGGACTCAGAGGGGTTAAGCTTGGGGAAATCACAAGTCAAACAATTATATTCCGACACGCTATTTATAATGACGGCCTTTCAGCTTATTGTTCCCATCAAACTGACACATTGCCCTAATCCCAAAGACAAGTCAGGGGGATTTGTGTGAGATCAGGCAGAGCTTCCAGGCAGAATAGGGGATCCAAAGAAGTGGCAGGAAGGGAAATGACACTCAGTGAAATCGAGCATCCCGAGGAGAAATTCTGCCGGGAAGAGCTCAATTCATCAACGTCAATAACGCCGGCGAGCGCAGAACTGGGACGTGTGAATGTTAATTGAAAATAATCAGATCAGCTCGCTACAGTTTGACGTTCAGTGGATGGGCGCTTTGTCTTGTGGATGGAGCGGATATCACTTACATATCACTAATTCTTTAATCTGGGAACATGTTTTAATCGCATGTTATCACCTTCTAATTGCTTCCATGTTATATTAAACAGTCGGGTAATTACTCTGCTGTTCTTGGTGTAAATAGCCTCTGGCTACCTGCTCCCATCAGGGGTGAAAATGTGCCTGCTTGGAGCACAGCTATAGTATCACTATGGTAGATTACTGCTTTGGTACAGAGGAAAATTAAAAATGCACATCTGAAAGACCAGTTATACCTCTGGTTAAAGTATGAAGCCAGATTTTCCAGATCCTGATCTCTGATACTCTGTAGAAAGCAGTGACTTTGCCCATCACTTAAAGAATGAGACAGTTTCTGTGGTTGAGGAATGAGGCAGTTTCTCTCACCATCACCAGTATGCTATGGGGAGCTAATATTGGATATGTCATAAACCAATTGCTGGTAGGCCTGTTCAATGCATTTAGATTGATGAGCCTTTAAGGAAATGCACCATGAAGGAACATTGTCATGACATTCATATTACAGATTTCCACGGTTCACACATTACTGGGTTACATGTTTGGGGTCTTTTGAAGGAGGGGTTCAGCGTGGGTTGGAGTATCTGTACTTGTTGTTTATACCTAATAGAATGAAAATCCCCTTCCCCTGGAAGTTTCTCATTGGACAAACAGAGAAAGTTCTATTTCTAGTTGAATCCAACAAAGTAACTTTTTCCTGTATGATGGCTTGGTGGTTTTTATTGAGCCCTGGGGTTACTTTATTGTGATAGGGTGCATTTGGGGGGGTTTTTTGGGGAATGTAATGGCACTACCCTTGAAGATGACTGTGGTTTTGATTGCACCCAGGGGTTAATACGCTGGGTCATATTTAAAATTTAATTTATCATATTGTACTCCACCCAAAAGATTTCTGTGTGTACATATGTGTGTGTGGGCTTGACAGAGCGATAGAAAGCGTTGACAGAAAGAGACATTCCATTTTCAGCAATTCAGATGGGGTGTTTGATAATAAGACTGTGTGGGAATACAGAGAAAATGTCTTAACCACATACTAGCAGACCTCTGCCATTTGTATACCACTAGCATGAGAGAGCACAGCAAGAGAGAAATATCAATTTAAAAATGTTGGGTGTGTGTATGATTGGAATATTAATTAGGCCCATCCATGACCAGCAGACAATAACAGTGTCAACGCTGTGAATAGATTCCGTGACCTGTAAAAAGGCTATTCATGTGCTCCAGTCTGCCATAGCTCATTCTGTTAGCCAAGAACACAGACGTTTTTCACACTTGCTCGAAACGTCCCAATTGTGCTTTTGCGCAGCATTGTTGCCCACATCTGTAAAACACGTACCTTTTATGGACCTGAAAGTTAACATTCACAGATCATTTGGGGCATTTTCCCTGAATAGGCCAATTTAGATACCTCGCTTGTGAGAGTTCCTATCAAGTGGGCACAATTAACGTATATCTACTTGCTCTTTCAAACGTGCTTCCTGTGTTTGGGTTATAATTACATGACATGGACTGAAATGAACAAAAGAAGGGAAATATTTCAAAGAGCACCCCCCCCAACCCACCACCACCTTCCTGGGCCCCCAACCCCCAACCTGCTGTTCAGTCACTGTTTCAGTAAGGTTTTTTTGTTCTCAGGCTTTGGGTAGTATGAATATTCCATTCCTTAAGTACACCTTTACAAAATAAAATACAAAAACACAGGAAAGTATATAAAAAATGCAATATGTTTACAGCAAAGAAATTTCTGTTGATTTGTTATTTGATTTTAAACCACACAACATAGTAGTGCTGTATTTTTTATATATATATATATTTTAAATATATACATATTTTCAAATTAGCCTCTTCTTACGAGCAATACAAAAACTGTTCAAAGAAAAACAAGTCCACCAGAGTTACAATGATGTTGAAATCTTTTTGTAACACATTCAGCACAACTGTTTAAAATTTCCTTGTTTCTTTGAAATGCATATTTCAGTAAGATAATGTAAAATAGGATGTAGTCACAAATGCTTTACACTAGAAAAGAAAACAGTATTGCATACAGTAAACACTAACACAGGCTATCACCTAAAGGGATTGGAGATTCATGTGAAAACACCTCCAATAAAACCATGGTACTGTGGTCATTAAAGCTTATTTTCAAAGTGGTGAAAATAAAATCTTTTACAGTGTGTAAGTGTGTTGGGCAAGGGTGTAAAGGGGAGGGGCTTAGGCATTGTTGGGCAGGGGCCTCTGGGGCAGCCAATGGGCATCTCTGCTGATGAAGGCTGTCCACACCCTGCAGAGCTTTGTATGGGTAACACAATGCCCCTGTGTTGGACACAGCAAAGTTAGCGGAATCCATTTTCCTTGGGCTGAATTCATTCAAACATACAGTATGCCTCTTTCCATTAGCGGAGAAGTCTAGACTAAGTCTTCTGAAACCTCCACCAGTACGACATCGCTATAAGTCAAAAGCCATCAATACAAGGCATGGCCATCTTTTACTGAACCGGAACGAATAGGACATTCTCCAGCAGTTTATTCAGTTAAAAAAAAACACAAAACATACGTTGCAATGGGAAAATCAATGTTCTCAAAGTTTTCCCCATGAAAAATTAAGAAAATGGAGTGCCTCTGTACACAATACACAGCAGTGGGAGTCTGAATATTACAGGTTAATTTGCAGCTAACCATGCTAACATACTACACTGCTAACCAGATGATGGAATGTTAAGGATGTTGCTGTTGTGCTCTCACGGTTTTACTGAGAGGGATTTGTGCGGTTGGAGTGCTGCTGGAAGCCTGTGACAGTTTGCTCTCTAAATTCCACATCGATTGATAAAAAATGTTAATTGAACAGCTTTTAAAGCAAGTTTTTAAATAGAATCTGATTTAAAAAACAACGTTAAAACCGTCCAAGACAAATGCACCCCACTGCTCGGAAAGATGTTTAATTTGTCTTAGAACCACATGTAGGATGAACATGTACATTCCCTCAGAGCTTTCTTGTTGCACAACTTTTTTGATTAACATGCAAATGCTAAAGAAGCACCTCATTCGCATTCTGTGCAGAATTTTAAAAGCTCCTACACCTTTTAAAAATAAAGCTTACCACCTGCTTACTGAAGTCTAATCATCTCACACAGAGGAATACACACACACACACACACACACACACACACACACACACACACACACACAGATGTAATGAAACCCTTTCCCATGCTACTTCTTACATCAGTGAGCCATGTATCAGATTTATGTCACTAAACTATGGTAATAGCAGAATGCTTTGTCCTGAATAGCCACACTAATCTTTGGCCTCATCAAAGACTCACATCTTCCATGTAATATATATCATCCTCACATTTTCATCACAAAACTGTGTCACAATTTAAAGTCCAGATTATATTGCTTTGAATCCCAGACCAAACAAGTCCAAACCATAATGAATATATGTTAAATAAATGTCAAAATATATTGCATAAATAATGAAAACATTGTATCACTCGTTAGTCTTCTATGTATCATTCATTATCTACTGTGTATATATAGAGGAAATGCCACATGCTGAAACAGTGCCAATGGAATCACAAACATATAAAAAAGAGAGCAACCCCTGCCTCAGCTACTCAAAGGAGACTTAAGTGGTGTACACTTACCCTAAGTGCAAGTAAAAGGCATTCTGTGTGGCACAGGTATGCGTCATGCTTGTGACGTCCAGAAGCTACATCAAGCTTCACTCCATAAATCCCTTAAAACCTTTACAATAGACAAATTATGGCTGCGGGCTTTCTGTATTTTTGTGTACCTAAAAATGTTTCAGAAACAGATGGAACCCCAATTCACAGCTCTCTTCTTTTTCCACCAACTGGAAAAACTATTTTTCACCTTAAATACACTGTAGAAATGGGCCGAATTGTTTAATGGCCTGACCTTTCCTTAAGTGGACAAAGTGTAACATTTCAAAACCAATCTTTACTCAAGTACCATAAAAGTTGTAAAATTTTCTGTGAGCATTATAACTTCTCCTTAAAGGCCCCATCAATGTCCACACTTTAATCCTGATTTAAAAGGTCATATTCGCCACGTAATATATTTTACAGAATTAGGTTCTCTGACAATTTATGTTTATTTAAGAGGAGGACTTCAATTTAGGAGTCAATTCAAATTTTTTCTATGGTCTTGTAAAGAACACAACAGCAATCAGCATCTCAGACCAGAGCTAAGACTGCGGTTTGCCATCTCTCTCTCTCTCTCTGAATTGAATAACCTTACTGTGAATGCTGGAAACCCAAGAGGGGAGCAATGTCAAAGACATCACTGACTATTTCAAATAAAATGGAATGATAAAATCCCAATAAAAAATGTATATGGCATGATGGGTCAAACATAGTAATCTGAATGTGCTTTGGGGGCCCATATTGAGACAGTAAAAGTAATTGACTTGTTGCAGGAAGTATAAAATAGAGTATCCACTCTTTTCATTTCTCTTACCCATTCTCTTCACTGGAGCTGCAATGATCAATGTAAAAAATTCACTGGGAGGCGTAAGGCAGAGCTTCAGAACAACTTAAATTTGGGAAATGAAAGGAAGAGTTCTCACAGTCTGTTGCACATCACTTGTATTACATTACATTATTGTCATTTAGCAGATGCTCTTACCCACAGTGATTTAAGTTTTTATATGTTATCTATTTATACAGCTAGCCATTTACTGAGGCAGAGATAGGTACCTTGCCCGAGGGTACAACAGCAGTGCCCCAGTGGAAAAATCAAACCAGCAGCCTTTTGGTTATGAGCCATGCTCCTTTATAAATTCCTTTTTATTACAGATCCATCTTCAATGTGTATTTTCTGCAGCATTTCTGTTATTGTTTTTCATGGGCTGTTGGAGATTTTGAGATGTATGACATTAACTTGCAGGTTGGGAGGTGCACACAAGAGGAATTACTTTCACCTGTAGCACCTGACATTACAGGGGCTTTGGTCTATACTTGAGGTACAATTTTAGCATGCAGGGGCCAAATTCAGAGAAATGTCCAAAAAACCTGACACACTTATGGCAAACTTGAAATGACAATTGAAATAGCTGCCAGTGGTCTTCCACACTCTACCACATGCTGTGGGCTAATGTAGACTATTTTTATTTTAGTTATTTTTATTTTGTATGAATACATAAAGATAAACAACTTAAGTAAAATAATATGACAGAATAAAAGGGTTGAAGTGAAATGAGAAAACAAAAATTGCTGTGTTCTTAATTTATTCTCAAATGTGTTTGTAAACAACACAATTTTTTTCTCAATTACTTATTTCACTCTTTAATTATTTTATGATTTTATAGTTTGTTTCCACTCAGGTTTTTAATTTTTTTGGCCTATGCACTTAACTGTAACTCTCGTACACTGCACTATCTTTGACAAAATGATACAAGAAGTACTGTACAAGACGATACTGACAAATCTGCTTGTTTCATAACTCAGTAGGTAACCATAAAGTTGACATGTGGGTGGATGGCATAGTAAATAAATCATTGGACTATCAAAAGACTGCAAAAAATACCACCCGTTAAACAAAGCACTACAAGAACAAAATGGACATCCTTAATCAATACTGGTGGAAAATATTGGAAATGGCACAGGTGTCATTATTGCATTCACATATCGAGTAAATGACCCTCACAAGGTTGATTTAAAAATGCTCTGGATGTCTAACCAAATGCATTCCCTGGGGTTTATCTTATTGTGCAACAGTTCTAGGCACCTTTTAAACTCCACCGCCCAAAGATGCACAAATCCGCCTCCGGGAAGAAAAAAAGAAAACCTTTTATATGATACAAACTTAATCCTCCTTCCATTTATTAAAGGGAGGGTCGATGCATGACAATGCACCTTTCCGTTCTATTTGAGCATCCTCGGCATGGTGTCCACCGCTGGAGAGCAGAACTAACAATTTCCTCCGCCAGAGGCTCTTTGACCGCGGAACCCCAGCGTCGCCATTATAGCGCCCCCGAATCAACAGGGCTCCCCCGCTGGTTCCCCCTCCCTCCCTTTTCACCTTGTGCGAATCAGCCACGCAGGTGTGTATTGAATTGTAGGCGTGGCGAAGGCCGCAGCGCGACCCTCTGCGCGGAGATTACACAGGTAATGGCAGGAGCGGGCTTACCTGAAGAATAGGCCCCGCGAGGGCCTCATTAGCATATAACCATTCAGAGGCAGCTGTATGTGCGAGAAAACACTTAAAGGGCCCATTCAGCCATGCTAATGGGCCTTTTTACACGTCACATTGTGTGAGAAACAT